>WNWK01024531.1:0-29619 GCA_009830355.1 Cherax destructor
AGACGTGCGGGCAGGCGGACGCACAGACGTACGGGCAGGTGGACGCACAGACGTGGGCAGGGGACGAAACACAGACGTGGGCAGGGGGACGCACAGACGTGGGGCAGGCGACGCACAGACGTGCGGGCAGGCGGACGCACAGACGTGGGCAGGTGGACGCACAGACGTGCGGGCAGGCGGACGCACAGACGTGCGGGCAGGTGGACGCACAGACGTGCGGGCAGGCGGACGCACAGACGCGGGCAGGGGACGCACAGACGTGCGGGCAGGCGACGCACAGACGTGCGGGCAGGCGGACGCACAGACGTGCGGGCAGGGGACGCACAGACGTGCGGGCAGGTGGACGCATACGGTGGCAGGTGACGCACAGACGTGCGGGCAGGCGGACGCACAGACGAGTGGGCAGGTGGACGTGGGTGACGTGTGGGCAGATGGAGTGGAGGACGTGTGGAGATGGACGTGGGTGGACGTGTGGGTAGATGGATGTGGGTGGACGTGGGTAGATGGATGTGGGTGGACGTGTGGGTAGATGGATGTGGGTGGACGTGTGGGTATATGGATGTGGGTGGACGTGTGGGTAGATGGATGTGGGTGGACATGTGGGTAGATGGATATGGGACTATGTACTCACCTGCTCGTACATGTGGGGAGAGTGTAAGGCTCCAGCTCCTGGGCTGAGCCTCTTGCCAGCATGTGACTGGTGTGATGACAGTAAAGGTTCACGTGACTCAGTTCATTAGACCCTCCCCCTCCCCTTTCCCCTCCTCCTTTCCCCTCCTCCTTTCCCCTCCTCCTTTCCCCCTCCCTCTTTCTCTCCTCCCCCTTCCTCCCTGGCACCAGACTTTAAGGTCATAATTCAGTCATTTACTATATCCAGTGTACACTACATGCACAGTGTACATCAGTACCCCCCAACACACACACGCACACGCAGGGCCAGGAGCTGTGACTCGAGTCCTACATCCACATATAGGTAACTACACACTCACTAATCCTCCTTTTTTGCCAATATTTTATAAAACATGTTAGATAATTCATGTGTAATTTCAGCAATGCATTTTCTGAAGTCTCAACAGTAATTAACACTGAAATTCATAATCAAAGAAAATTAAAAATCAGAAACAAAAACAGTGTAGCTGCAGTGTAAGATGATTGTACTGAGTCTTGCTGCAGTGTAAGATGATTGTACTGAGTCTTGCTACAGTGTAAGATGATTGTACTGAACCTTGCTGCAGTGTAAGATGATTGTACTGAACCTTGCTGCAGTGTAAGATGATTGTACTGAACCTTGCTGCAGTGTAAGATGATTGTACTGAACCTTGCTGCAGTGTAAGATGATTGTACTGAGTCTTGCTGCAGTGTAAGATGATTGTACTGAACCTTGCTGCAGTGTAAGATGATTGTACTGAACCTTGCTGCAGTGTAAGATGATTGTACTGAACCTTGCTGCAGTGTAAGTTGATTGTACTGAGTCTTGCTACAGTGTAAGATTATTGTACTGAACCTTGCTGCAATGTAAGATGATTGTACTGAGTCTTGCTACAGTGTAAGATGATTGTACTGAACCTTGCTGCTGTGTACGATGATTGGACTGAACCTTGCTGCAGTGTAAGATGATTGTACTGAGTCTTGCTACAGTGTAAGATGATTGTACTGAACCTTGTTGCTGTGTAAGATGATTGTAGTGAACCTTGCTGCAGTGTAAGATGATTGTACTGAACCTTGCTGCTGTGTAAGATGATTGTACTGAGTCTTGCTACAGTGTAAGATGATTGTAGTGAACCTTGCTGCAGTGTAAGATGATTGTACTGAACCTTGCTGCAGTGTAAGATGATTGTACTGAGTCTTGCTACAGTGTAAGATGATTGTAGTGAACCTTGCTGCAGTGTAAGATGATTGTACTGAACCTTGCTGCAGTGTAAGATGATTGTACCGAACCTTGCTGCAGTGTAAGATGATTGTACTAAACCTTGCTGCAGTGTAAGATGATTGTACTGAGTCTTGCTGCAGTGTAAGATGATTGTAGTGAACCTTGCTGCAGTGTAAGATGATTGTACTGAACCTTGCTGCAGTGTAAGATGATTGTACTGAGTGTTGCTGCAGTGTAAGATGATTGTACTGAGTCTTGCTGCAGTGTAAGATGATTGTACTGAACCTTGCTGCAATGTAAGATGATTGTACCGAACCTTGCTGCAGTGTAAGATGATTGTACTACTAAACCTTGCTGCAGTGTAAGATGATTGTACTGAGTCTTGCTGCAGTGTAAGATGATTGTAGTGAACCTTGCTGCAGTGTAAGATGATTGTACTGAATCTTGCTGCAGTGTAAGATGATTGTATGAACCTTGCTGCAGTGTAAGATGATTGTATGAACCTTGCTGCAGTGTAAGATGATTGTATGAACCTTGCTGCAGTGTAAGATGATTGTATGAACCTTGCTGCAGTGTAAGATGATTGTATGAACCTTGCTGCAGTGTAAGATGATTGTAGTGAACCTTGCTGCAGTGTAAGATGATTGTATGAACCTTGTGGTGTAAGATGATTGTATGAACCTTGCTGCAGTGTAAGATGATTGTATGAACTTGCTGCAGTGTAAGATGATTGTACTGAACCTTGTGCAGTGTAAGATGATTGTAGTGAACCTGCGTTGATGTAGTGTAAGATGATTGTATGAACCTTGCTGCAGTGTAAGATGATTGTATGAACCTGCTGCGTAGATGATTGTAGTGAACCTTGCAGTGTAAGATGATTGTATGAACTTGCTGTAAGATGATTGTATGAACCTCTGCGTGTAAGATGATTGATGAACTTGCTGCGTGTAAGATGATTGTATGAACTTGCTGTGTAAATGATTGTATGAACCTTGTGCGTGTAAATGTGTATGAACCTGCTGCAGTGTAGATGATTGTAGAACCTTGCTGCTGTAAGATGATTGTATGACTGTGCAGTGTAAGATGATTGTATGAACTTGCTGGTGTAAATGATTGTATGAACCTGCTGCGTGTAAGATGATTGTATGAACCTTGCTGAAGTGATTGATGAACTTGCTGTAGGTGAGTGAACCTGCTAGTGTAAGATGATTGTATGAACCTTGCTGCGTGTAAGATGTTGTAGTATTTGCAGTGTAAGTGTTAGAACTTGTGGTGTAATGATTGTAGTGAACGCTGCGGAAGAGATTTAGGAACCTTGGAAGATGATTGTAGTGAACCTTGCTGCTAATGATTTATGACTGCTGCAGTGAAGATGATTGAACTAGTAAGATATTGTAGAACCTTGGTGTAAGATGATTGTATGAACTTTGTGTAAGTTTAGAACCTGCGTGTAAGAGATTTAGCCAGAAATGTTATGAACTTGCTGCTGAAGATTGTAGTGAACTTGCGTGTAAGATGATTATACTGGCAGTGAAATGATTGTATGAACCTTGGCGTGAAATGATTGACTTTGATGTAAGAGATTGTATGAACCTCAGTGTAAGAATTATGAACTGCTGCGAGATGATTAGAACTGCGAAGATGATATGAACTTGTGTAAATTGAACCTTGATGATTGTAGTGAACCTTGCTGCAGTGTAAGATGATTGTAGTGAACCTTGCTGCAGTGTAAGATGATTGTAGTGAACCTTGCTGCAGTGTAAGATGATTGTAGTGAACCTTGCTGCAGTGTAAGATGATTGTACTGAACCTTGCTGCAGTGTAAGATGATTGTAGTGAACCTTGCTGCAGTGTAAGATGATTGTAGTGAACCTTGCTGCAGTGTAAGATGATTGTAGTGAACCTTGCTGCAGTGTAAGATGATTGTAGTGAACCTTGCTGCAGTGTAAGATGATTGTAGTGAACCTTGCTGCAGTGTAAGATGATTGTACTGAACCTTGCTGCAGTGTAAGATGATTGTAGTGAACCTTGCTGCAGTGTAAGATGATTGTACTGAACCTTGCTGCAGTGTAAGATGATTGTAGTGAACCTTGCTGCAGTGTAAGATGATTGTAGTGAACCTTGCTGCAGTGTAAGATGATTGTAGTGAACCTTGCTGCAGTGTAAGATGATTGTACTGAACCTTGCTGCAGTGTAAGATGATTGTAGTGAACCTTGCTGCAGTGTAAGATGATTGTAGTGAACCTTGCTGCAGTGTAAGATGATTGTACTGAACCTTGCTGCAGTGTAAGATGATTGTAGTGAACCTCGCTGCAGTGTAAGATGATTGTAGTGAACCTTGCTACAGTGTAACTTGCTTCAACTACTCTCGTCATCAATATGGACATTATGTTCTTTGTTTATTCATCATCAATTTGCTAATAATGTTATTTCAGTATTTATTCTTCAAGGTAACGCAGTTGTAGGTTAACACTTTCTTCCAGCACGACTGACTACAACGACGACGTATGATTCCGCACGACTGACTATAACGACGACGTATGATTCCGCACGACTGACTACAACGACGATGTATGATTCCGCACGACTGACTACAACGACGACGTATGATTCCGCACGACTGACTACAACGACGACGTATGATTCCGCACGACAGACTATAACGACGACGTATGATTCCGCACGACTGACTACAACGACGATGTATGATTCCGCACGACTGACTACAACGACGACGTATGATTCCGCACGACTGACTATAACGACGACGTATGATTCCGCACGACTGACTACAACGACGACGTATGATTCCGCACGACAGACTACAACGACGATGTATGATTCCGCACGACTGACTACAACGACGACGTATGATTCCGCACGACAGACTACAACGACGACGTATGATTTCGCACGACTGACTACAACGACGACGTATGATTCCGCACGACAGACTATAACGACGACGTATAATTTCGCACGACTGACTACAACGACATGTGTTTCCGCACGACTGACTACAACGACGAGGTATGATTCCGCACGACTGACTACAACGACGTGTGATTCCGCACGACTGACTACAACGACGACGTATGATTCCGCACGACTGACTACAACGACGATGTATGATTCCGCACGACTGACTATAACGACGACGTATGATTCCGCACGACTGACTACAACGACGACGTATGATTCCGCACGACTGACTACAACGACGACGTATGATTCCGCCGACTGCCCCTATTTCTGACTACAACGACGACGTATGATTTCGCACGACTGACTACAACGACGACGTATGATTCCGCACGACAGACTATACGACGACGTATAATTTCGCACGACTGACTACAACGACATGTGTTTCCGCACGACTGACTACAACGACGAGGTATGATTTCGCACGACTGACTACAACGACGTGTGTTTCCGCACGACTGACTACAACGACGTGTGATTCCGCACGCGTTGCACTTCCTTGATTTCTTCCCAATTTGAATCTCTATAGAAATTTTATATTTGTTATTCTGGTTAGTTTAGATAACTAGGTTAACGTAAAGTGATCCCTAACTTGACATAATTAACTGGCGCTAACAAAATTACGAAGGGACTAGTTACGTCTAGCACCTTGGATGGTTGACATGCAACGCTCGCTCTTTATGCTGGAGCCAACACTTGGACATGTTAGAAGACGTTTCGGTCGTGGGACTCTGTTCACTTCTAACATAAGAAGAGATCAAGGTTAGAGGATTGAAACGTTTTCTAATAAATGCGGTAGACTCCCTTATGAAGCTCTGTATAGTCTGACTTGTTTTTGTAAATGCGAATGAAAGTCCATCCAAAATTGAATGACACGTATTGTGTTATTCTGTTTTTTTCAGGCGAATTTTACAAAAAAAAATCCCTCTATACAGAGGAGCCTTTTAAAAGAGTTTTGTATGTGCTAGTGTGTGTTGCCTTGTGTGTATCGCTTACCACACTTCATACCATATTGAATAATACCGTCGGTACCGTGAAAGCAACTTTATTATTTCTGCAGCCGTTACGTCAGAGGCCAGAGTGACACGTGTCTGTATAGCATCACACAGTGTGTTGTTGCACAACCTGATAGATCAATAACCCAGTCTTCTTGTTGAACCTTGCTGGCTCACCTGCAACTTCTGAATACATGGCACGTTCACTTAAGTGTTCTGTAGATCACATGACAAGTTCACTTAATGACTAGATCACATGACAAGTTCACTTAGTGTCTATAGATCACATGACAAGTTCACTTAATGACTAGATCACATGACAAGTTCACTTAGTGTCTATAGATCACATGACAAGTTCACTTAATGACTAGATCACATGACAAGTTCACTTAGTGTCTATAGATCACATGACAAGTTCACTTAGTGTCTATAGATCACATGACAAGTTCACTTAATGACTATAGATCACATGACAAGTTCACTTAATGACTATAGATCACATGACAAGTTCACTTAATGACTGTAGATCACATGACAAGTTCACTTAATGACTGTAGATCACATGACAAGTTCACTTAATGACTGTAGATCACATGACAAGTTCACTTAATGACTGCAGATCACATGACAAGTTCACTTAATGACTGTAGATCACATGCCAAGTTCACTTAATGACTGTAGATCACATGACAAGTTCACTTAATGACTGTAGATCACATGACAAGTTCACTTAATGATATAGATCACATGACAAGTTCACTTAATGACTGAAGATCACATGACAAGTTCACTTAATGACTGTAGATCACATGACAAGTTCACTTAATGACTGTAGATCACATGACAAGTTCACTTAATGACTGCAGATCACATGACAAGTTCACTTAATGACTGTAGATCACATGACAAGTTCACTTAATGACTGTAGATCACATGACAAGTTCACTTAATGACTGTAGATCACATGACAAGTTCACTTAATGACTGTAGATCACATGACAAGTTCACTTAATGACTGTAGATCACATGACAAGTTCACTTAATGACTGATAGATCACATGACAAGTTCACTTAATGACTGTAGATCACATGACAAGTTCACTTAATGACTGTAGATCACATGACAAGTTCCTTAATGACTGTAGATCACATGACAAGTTCACTTAATGACTGTAGATCACATGACAAGTTCACTTAATGCTGAGATCACATGACAAGTTCACTTAATGACTGTAGATCACATGACAAGTTCACTTAATGACTGTAGATCACATGACAAGTTCACTTAATGACTGTAGATCACATGCAAGTTCACTTAATGACTGTAGATCACTGACAAGTTCACTTAATGACTGTAGATCACATGACAAGTTCACTTAATGACTGTAGATCACATGACAAGTTCACTTAATGACTGTAGATCACATGACAAGTTCACTTAATGACTGTAGATCACGATGACAAGTTCACTTAATGACTGTAGATCACATGACAAGTTCACTTAATGACTGTAGATCACATGACAAGTTCACTTAATGACTGTAGATCACATGACAAGTTCACTTAATGACTGTAGATCACATGACAAGTTCACTTAATGACTGTAGATCACATGACAAGTTCACTTAATGACTGTAGATCACATGACAAGTTCACTTAATGACTGTAGATCACATGACAAGTTCACTTAATGACTGTAGATCACATGACAAGTTCACTTAATGACTGTAGATCACATGACAAGTTCACTTAATGACTGTAGATCACATGACAAGTTCACTTAATGACTGTAGATCACATGACAAGTTCACTTAATGACTGTAGATCACATGACAAGTTCACTTAATGACTGTAGATCACATGAAGTTACTTAATGTAGATCCATATTCCTTAATGACTGTAGATCACATGACAAGTTCACTAATGACTGTAGATCACATGACAAGTTCATTAATGACTGTAGATCACATGACAAGTTCACTTAATGACTGTAGATCACATGACAAGTTCACTTAATGACTGTAGATCACATGACAAGTTCACTTAATGACTGTAGATCACATGACAAGTTCACTTAATGACTGTAGATCACATGACAAGTTCACGCAGCTTTAAACACTTGCTTGGTGTTGGGGAAGAAGTGCCTCACACACTTGCAAAGTGATGGTGAAACAATGTTTGCTTCAATCCTTGAAATATGGTGCTTTGATGATGGTGCCTTGATGATGGTGCCTTGATGATGGTGCCTTGATGACGGTGCCTTGATGATGGATCCTTGATGACGGTGCCTTGATGATGGTGCCTTGATGATGGTGCCTTGATGATGGTGCCTTGATGATGGTGCCTTGATGATGGTGCCTTGATGATGGTGCCTTGATGACGGTGTCTTGATGATGGTGCCTTGACGGTGCCTTGATGACGGTGTCTTGATGATGGTGCCTTGATGATGGTGCCTTGATGATGGTGCCTTGACGGTGCCTTGATGACGGTGTCTTGATGATGGTGCCTTGATGATTGTGCCTTGATGACGGTGTCTTGATGACGGTGCCTTGATGATGGTGCCTTGATGATGGTGCCTTGATGGTGCCTTGATGACGGTGCCTTGATGACGGTGTCTTGATGATGGTGCCTTAATGATGGTGCCTTGATGACGGTGCCTTGATGACGGTGCCTTGATGACGGTGCCTTGATGACGGTGCCTTGATGAAGGTGCCTTGATGAAGGTGCCTTGATGATGGTGCCTTAATGACGGTGCCTTGATGATGGTGCCTTAATGATGGTGCCTTGATGACGGTGCCTTGATGACGGTGCCTTGATGACGGTGAAGGGGTCTTCATATAAGGAACAATAGCTACCATACACTTTCTTCTCCCTCATTCGTCAGCCTCGTAGGAGGAAGAACAATACACAAATAACCCGGAGGAGATTACCACGACGTTTCTGTCCAACTTTGACCATTTACAAAGTCTTCTGTGTGCGGGTTATTTTTGTATTGTTCCAGTCACGGTATTGTTCCTTTTTGCTCTTCATGATCCCTACGTGTTTAGTGCTCCCTTCCCCCGTGAATATAATAAAAACCAGAAAATTAACATCAAGTGTTGAAGACACATGTGCCACAGCTGCGCCAGTGTTGTACATGTGTCTTATTCATCAGTTTGTCGGCACTGTACGTCATTCAGACTATGAGGATACAGTATCCATGGGATAATTCACCTGTACAAACGAGGCGGTGATCAATCACAGAACGGGTGAGGCTCACCAGCCATGGGTTTGAACTCCATCCGTGCAGTGATTTGTTTGGTGAGCTACGTGTCGGTGACAATTACGTAATAATGTTGGTAAAATTACCTACGATGTGTTAGGTAAAAGGACACAAGTGCAACTAATGCGACATTTTATTGTGGCAACGTTTCGCTCTCCAGCAGCTTTGTCAAAGCGAAACGTTGCCACAATAAAATGTCGCATTAGTTGCACTTGTGTCTTGTTACCTAACAAGCAGAAACGTGTTATCCATCAAGAATGTAGCAACATTCTTAGGCGTGATAAATGATTAAGAAAACCCACAAGTTGAAGAATGAGACACTTATTGCGCAAGTGTCTCATTCTTCAACATTCTTAGGAATGATGTCACAGATATATTTACCTGTCACCAAGTTGTTTTGGTCAGGAGGTCTGACCAGACACCAGCGAGGTGCTCATTAACCCAAGTTGAACCATCTCACCAAGAGAGGTTCACACCCTGGCAGTATTGGTCTTTCTCAGTCCTATAGACCTAAAGTGCCAATAAGATAGACCTCTGGTACCAATAACAGACCACAGGCTCCAGTAACACACCACAGGCTCCAGTAACAGACCACAGGCTCCAGTAACAGACCACAGGCCAGTAACAGACCACAGGCTCCAGTAACACCACAGACACCAGTAACAGACCACAGGCTCCAGTAACACCACAGACACCAGTAACAGACCACAGGCTCCAGTAACAGACCACAGACACCAGTTACAGGCCACAGGCTCCAGTAACAGACCACAGAGAGCAGTAACAGACCACAGGCTCCAACAACAGGCCACAGACACCAGTAACAGACCACAGGCTTCAGTAACAGACCACAGACACAGTAACAGACCACAGGCTCCAGTAACAGACCACAGGCTCCAGTAACAGACCACAGGCTCCAGTAACACACCACAGGTGCCAGTAACAGACCACAGGCTCCAGTAACACACCACAGGCAGTAACAGACCACAGGCTCCAGTAACAGACCACAGGCTCCAGTAACAGACCACAGGCTCCAGTAACACACCACAGGCTCCAGTAACAGACCACAGGCTCCAGTAACACACCACAGGTGCCAGTAACAGACCACAGGCTCCAGTAACACACCACAGACAGCAGTAACAGACCACAGGCTCCAGTAACAGACCACAGACACCAGTAACAGACCACAGGCTCCAGTAACACATCACAGGCTCCAGTAACAGACACAGGCTCCAGTAACACACCACAGGCTCCAGTAACACATCACAGGCTCCAGTAACAGACCACAGGCTCCAGTAACACACCACAGACAGCAGTAACAGACCACAGGCTCCAGTAACACATCACAGGCTCCAGTAACACATCACAGGCTCCAGTAACACATCACAGGTGCCAGTAACAGAGCACAGGCGCCAGTAACACACCACAGGCTCCAGTAACACATCACAGGCTCCAGTAACACATCACAGGTGCCAGTAACAGACCACACGCTCCAGTAACACATCACAGGCTCCAGTAACACATCACAGGCTCCAGTAACACATCACAGGCTCCAGTAACACACCACAGGCTCCAGTAACACATCACAGGCTCCAGTAACAGAGCACAGGCGCCAGTAACCATCCTCAGACTTGAGATTCCTAGAAATTTCACGACACAATATCACGCACGTTATTATAGGTCAATACTGTTCCTATAGCATATCTGGTTTGTGCTTTACTTTGTTTATATTTTTCCTGGTCTGACGCAATGCGTGCGTCACTTGGGATGAACTGTGCGTTATTTTACATTTTCAGAGACCTGTAGGACTACATAGCTATCACCAGTTGATGGTGTGTGCGGCCTATAGGCCTATACAATTACCACTAAATGACTTTGATCAGACATTTTGTGTGAATCCCACTAACCGGTAAACACAACGAGCAAATCAAAGACACGTTTCGCTCAATGAGAGCAGCAAGTTTCGCTCTTACTGAGCGAAATGTCACTTGCTCTGTCTATGTGTTTCTGATCTACCACCTGTGCGTTTACTTCCTGTCTTTCAGACAGTCAGTAGCAACATTACTAGGATGATTAAGACAGTATTTGGTAAGAAATCCTGCACCGTGGGTTAATGGTATGAAACTTATCACATAGGCCTCTACTAATTTATTTTGGATGATGTGGATTCAAGTTGTTGCTAACACGGCCATTTTTTTTTTCAAAATGGCAGCCAGTTTCTTCAAATGCTTGTATATTTTGAGGTGTACAAAGCCGTTGAACACAACAAAAGTTGTATACATGATATCATTGTTTAAATATATACTTATTTATGTGTGATATACGTGGAATCACTGGTGCTGTACATTACATGGGTGCTGAGCCTTGAACATATCAACTATGCCTTGTGACTCTCGGTACACATCTGAGATGTGTTCTCTCTCAGAAATGCTTCTTCCCCTCTACCTGAAGTTCATCTCAGGAGGGTTTGTGGCACATAGGCCCAAGCGCCCATTCTTCGCAGTGGCACTAAATCAGGGCCAGGAACAGGTAAGAGGTGATAGTGAGGCTGTTGGTCTCACAGACTACTCTAGTGCACTACAAAGCTAGATGGTGACAGATCCTGCAATATCAAGGATGATAGGAGAGGGTCATTCAACAAAGGATTCAACAAAACACTATCAACAAAGTACATCAGATCAAACATCTTTTGCTGACGTCTTTGAAGACACAAAGCTCATCGTGGATTCTGATGTACAGAAGACTGTAGGAAAAGAAGGAAAAGTGTACAAAGTGGTCCAGGAGCAATATGACGTTTTCGTCAAAGAAAGGTTTGTGGATAGAACAACACCGATCAAAGAGCCAATTAGGAAAATAAAAAACTCCAATTTTTCTCCAGAAAGCAACATCATCAGAAGCAGAAGTCACAGGTGATGACAGTGAGGGAAGACTGCACCGGTTTTCCAGGTTATTTATTGAATGCCAGTCCGGGTAAGGCTCTTGAACAGTTTTTTGACCATAAGAACCGTCACTTTAAAAGTGACGGTTTACCTGAAGAGAGTTCCGGGGGTCAACGCCCGTGGCCCGGTCTGTGACCACCACGGTGTCCATAGCTGGTGACATGAGGTCTGGCACCAAGACAGATTTACTGACACAAGCAGTAAAATAAATACCAATTGAATGGTGCAGTGATAGTTCAAATGTTGTCACCAGGAAACTGCAAGAGTTTTTATGAATACACGAAATAGTGTTCATGTCATATATCTAATATCACCTACAATATGTGGACAGTCTAAAGGCATCACATGGAGAGAAGATGGGAAAGGGAGTTCAGAGAAGAGATGAGGTTTCGTTAAAGGTGCTAAGTAAGTGGTTAAGCTTCCTTTGTGTCAATGAGAATAAAACAGTTATTTCACTTACTGGCAGAAAACATTACAAGTATTGAAAAAAGTATATAGTACACGTAAGATCCAAGTGTTTTGATCACCAAGCAGTGGAAACAACAGTCGCATTGAGTCATGTTGACATGAAGTGGACGCACGCTTGGTACTGCATGTGTTAGATGCAACACATGATGAAGTGGACGCACGCTTGGTACTGCATGTGTTAGATGCAACACATGATGAAGTGGACGCACGCTTGGTACTGCATGTGTTAGATGCAACACATGATGAAGTGGACGCACGCTTGGTACTGCATGTGTTAGATACAACACATGATGAAGTGGACGCACGCTTGGTACTGCATGTGTTAGATGCAACACATGATGAAGTGGACGCACGCTTGGTACTGCATGTGTTAGATACAACACATGATGAAGTGGACGCACGCTTGGTACTGCATGTGTTAGATACAACACATGATGAAGTGGACGCACGCTTGGTACTGCATGTGTTAGATACAACACATGATGAAGTGGACGCACGCTTGGTACTGCATGTGTTAGATACAACACATGATGAAGTGGACGCACGCTTGGTACTGCATGTGTTAGATACAACACATGATGAAGTGGACGCACGCTTGGTACTGCATGTGTTAGATACAACACATGATGAAGTGGACGCACGCTTGAGTACTGCATGTGTTAGATACAACACATGATGAAGTGGACGCACGCTTGGTACTGCATGTGTTAGATACAACACATGATGAAGTGGACGCACGCTTGGTACTGCATGTGTTAGATACAACACATGACAAGCATGAGAAGATTATGGTAAGACCATCAGACACAGATGTGGTAATTCTAATTCTGTTCAGACTGGTCAGCATCGCAGTGAAATAAACATGGATCTCATTTGGAGTAGGGAGGCACCACAGACATTCTGGCACATGCTGTTGCAGCTAGTTAGGGCCAGTCAAAACCACCGTAACAATGTTTCATGACTTCACCGAGGGTGTTATATCATTATTTGCAGGAAAATAAAAGAAAGACAGCATGGAGTACCTGGGTTGTATTTCCAGGTGTGACTAATTCCTTCCTGCTGAAAAAACATTTTGTTCTCAAGTGTGACACGTCATGTGGATTGTGTAAGGTCATTGAAGCAAGGCATCGTCTGAAGTGATACATTACACCTGCCAGAAGGGTGTAAGTGTAACAAGGTCAGCCTCCAGTATACTGCTCTTCGTCGCTCTGAAATAAACTGTTACTAAGAGTGATATCAGTGTAAATTTATTCCTTGCCTTGGCTTTGTGACTGTATTGTATGACTTTGTGTATACAAAGAAAGCCTCGGTATAGATCTATATAGACCTCACCCCTTAATTTTTGTAGACTTGTTATAGACAAACTTCTTTTATTCGTAGTTGGTGTAGAGGAATAAGTGTATGTTTCTGTGTTTAATAATCATCAATGTTTCCTATTGTGGATATTCTTTATTGGAGTTACATTTAAAGTTGACCGAGATGTGGTATTACTGGAGGTGTAGTCTGTTACTGGATGAGGTCATTCATTAAACACCATAGCTGCCACATGTACTCAAATTATCAAGTATTCTTCTGCGCTGTGCTCACTAATATAAATTATGTTTTTTCCAAATATTTAAATTACATTATATAAATTATTTCTTTTGAACCATACAAAGAATTTATAGTACACATATATAATTTATTACATATATAAGCACATAAGAAACCCACTAATTGTAGACTCCTTTCTGAAAGTGGTTTTAATTTGCGTCGGTGCTCGCCATTTTCTTTATCTTCCAGCGCGTGTTTAAATCCATCATGGTGGTTTAAAAGTTGCAAGAGTCAGAGTGCCCTTCTCCGAACCACTCTTTTCCCTGGGTTGTACACTTGTTATAATTCCGTGTGTTTAGAGACGACAGATAAGCTTAATGGTGTTCTACGCTAGTTAAAGAAAAACAATAAGATTGCAGAGGTTAATTTTGATTGAATATGTAGCTGTGTTTCTACTCTTGGTGTTGTGTATAGACTTCCCAAGATGCATGAAGCTGGGGATCCAGTCCATTTCATTTTGAGGTATACACTGGCAACGTATCACCAATTTTGATAGTACGCAGTTTTATGTTCAGGTTTGATGTAGAGTCCGTGTTCATTAACATTCCACTAACACAATATATACTTTCATTGATACTTTATTTGTGGATAACTGTACTGATGCAGTCAGTGGTTACATAAAGCGATAATGAACTGTTTCACATGACTTAATCTCTCCATTTAATGAGGAATTTTGTATACAGGTTGATGGAGTTGCAACGGCGTCTCATTTGTGTCTAACTCAACAGTGTTATCTTTATCTTATGAGGAAGTTGTGTTTGACAAGGACCTGCCTAGTATGGGCCGGTAGGCCTGCTGCAGTGTTCCTCCTTTCTTATGTTCTTAAGACTTCAACCAGATGTAAGTAATATTGCAGGAATAAAGCTGAACGTTTTCCAGAGGAATCTACACCAATACTTGTTCAGAAGTCCCTTCTCAACTAGGTTGTGATCTCTGTGTAGGCTTGCGGTTCGCTAGTAGCAACAGCCTGGTTGACCAAGGATGAGTTGCTAGGGTAGAAAAATCCTGGAAACCGGACACAGGTATGTGGCAATAAATCTTGAGAGAGATGTTTGAGAGAGTGAGTTTTGAGAGCTGGGCTGTGACAGACGTGTGTTGACAGCTGTTGATAGATGACTGACAGCTAACTTGCCTTGGAGCAGACTCCCTCAGCCACACACACACGCTGGTCACACCTACAACCCTTTTTACCGCCACTTGACCTGTGACACAGTTGTTAACTGAACCCTGTCCTTCATGCTGGTAAACCACTTTTAGCAGTGTGATATAAAACCTGATAAACCACTAGCAGCAGTGTGATATAAACCCTGATAAACCACTAGCAGCAGTGTGATATAAACCCTGATAAACCACTAGCAGCAGTGTTATATAAATCCTGATAACCCACTAGCAGCAGTGTGATATAAACCCTGATAACCCACTAGCAGCAGTGTGATATAAACCCTGATAAACCACTAGCAGCAGTGTGATATAAACCCTGATAAACCACTAGCAGCAGTGTGATATAAACCCTGATAAACCACTAGCAGCAGTGTGATATAAACCCTGATAACCCACTAACAGCAGTGTGATATAAACCCTGATAAATCACTAGCAGCAGTGTGATATAAACCCTGATAAACCACTAGCAGCAGTGTGATATAAACCCTGATAAACCACTAGCAGCAGTGTGATATAAACCTGGGTAAACCACTAGCAGCAGTGTGATATAAACCCTGATAAACCACTAGCAGCAGTGTGATATAAACCCTGATAAACCACTAGCAGCAGTGTGATATAAACCCTGATAACCCACTAGCAGCAGTGTGATATAAACCCTGATAACCCACTAGCAGCAGTGTGATATAAACCCTGATAAACCACTAGCAGCAGTGTGATATAAACCCTGATAAACCACTAGCAGCAGTGTGATATAAACCTGGGTAAACCACTAGCAGCAGTGTGATATAAACCCTGATAAACCACTAGCAGCAGTGTGATATAAACCCTGATAAACCACTAGCAGCAGTGTGATATAAACCCTGATAAACCACTAGCAGCAGTGTGATATAAACCCTGATAAATCACTAGCAGCAGTGTGATATAAACACTGATAAACCACTAGCAGCAGTGTGATATAAACACTGATAAACCACTAGCAGCAGTGTGATATAAACACTGATAAACCACTAGCAGCAGTGTGATATAAACCTTGATAAACCACTAGCAGCAGTGTGATATAAACCCTGATAAACCACTAGCAGCAGTGTGATATAAACCTTGATAAACCACTAGCAGCAGTGTGATATAAACCTTGATAAACCACTAGCAGCAGTGTGATATAAACCTGGATAAACCACTTCGGTCGCTGTGTGATCTGAGAAAAAGGTATCCCCATATTGCATAACACCAATCCCCTGTATCTTAATGCACTCGAAAAGAATAGTGCAGAGTGCAGCGTAAGTTTCTTAATGCATTTCAATTTTAGCAGTTAAGATTTGAAAGGAATGTGAAGGTATATTTACAAGTTATGACATGCAAACTAATATCATTATTTCTTCAATAAAAATGGAAAATTAGGACACACATTAAGAAGCACCGGGTTTAAAGCTAAGCTGAAGAGGCATTCTATTGTTATCTCAGAGGGAAAAAATATGTTAAAATAAACCAATACATTAAGTTTCAAGCAGCTCGGACTTTTCATTATCAGGTTTCCACTAACGAAGGGATGAGGTACTCAGAAATTGTTGCATGAAAATCAGTGTTTCAATTTTTCTCAGTTTCTTCCAATAAAAAAACAAGACAAACTGGGCCCCACACTCGCCAAAAAAAAAATATCAAAAAAATTATTTAAGTAAAATTTACAGTGTTTAAGGTTTAAGTCTACATGTAATTAATTAAGTTTTATTAAATACACATTATTAAGATTTAAGGTAGGATAAACCAGTAAAGTCAAACACTGACTTAACTTCTGACCAGAAGAGACATTTTTTCACTTCTTTCACAGACACCAAATTTGTGAATAAAATTGGCATATTAAAACCTAACCAAAAATCAAGGCAAAGTTTCCTTTGAGGAAAACATAGCATTTGAAGTTTAAAGCCGACCAGAAGAGGCATTCTCCTGCTATTGCACAGAATCTCATGAAATTTGCACAGCCTATAGGCAAGAAAATTTTCATCTCTAAGATGCAATAGCCATTGAAGATTGATGCTCTTCACTATTGTTTTATTTTATTCAAGGGAAAGTGCTAAACCCGTAGGTTTGAGGATAATGTTAATAATAATAATAATATCTTTATTTCTACAAGTACATGTACAAGGTATACAGTTGTAGCTGACATCAATGACTTACTACTATATAGAAAGCCCCTTGTTATGCAGAGCATTTCGGCAAATTAAGTTCATTTTTGTTCCCCAGGATGCGACCCACACCAGTCGGATAACATCCATGTACCTATTTTACTGATAGGTGAACAGAGACTGCAGGTGTCTTAAGGAATCACGTCCCAATGTATCCACCCGTACCGGGGATCAAACCACGGACCTCAGTGTTTGAGGTGAGTGTGCTAGCAATTGAGCCACGGGACACCGAATCCCCTCATCACCATCAAGGTAAAATAATGTAAAACTATTTCGAGATGAAAAATAGCATTTACACAGTCCATTAACAACACCTAACCTACTTCTCAGTAGGATACACCAGTGTTAAACGTTTAAAACCGATCGAATAAGGTGTTCTCGAGTTATAAACGAAAATTTTGGTGAAAGAAAAAGTGTGTTCTAAAAATATGAAAGTCTATCATCTTTAAATTTTAAAAGACCTAAAACCTGATTTTTTTTTTTTAGTTTTCTTTCCTCATTTATATTCCATTGTAAATTGTCTCCAGTTCTATAAGGGGAAAAATAAATTTTTATTTTGTAAGAAAAATGCCAACGTGGGACTCGTACAGCTCAAAATCAATACAGAAATATTTCCAATTAAAATCTACAAGCGTTTAAGGTTTGAAGCCTATAAGAAGACTTATTCTCTAGTTATTACATGGGAAACAACTTTGCTATGAAGATAATAATAATATATTTCTACAAGTACATGATACAGACGTAAGTGACATCATTGACTTGCTGTATACAAAGTCCCTCTGGTTACACAGAACATTTCTGGTACCTTTGGTTATTCTTGTCCCCCAGGATGCGACCCACAACAGTCGAGTAATACCCAAATACCTACTTACTGCTAGGTCATCAGTGACAGCAGGTGTGAGAAAACATGCCTAACGTTTCACCCGTGCCAGGGATAGATCCTGGACCCTTAGTGTGTGAGCTGAGGACGCTTTCAAAGTGAGTGCCACGCTTTCTTCTAATAAAACAACAACAGTGAAAGTTTGAAGCCGATCTGAACAGGTATTCTCCAGTAATTCATTTGATTCCAACAATTCCAAGTTTCTTAATGTGAGTAAAATGTCAAATTTAAACTTATGGGAGAATCATTCTTCTTATAGAACGCATCAGCAATAATAATTTGAAGCCAGTCGGAAGAAACATTCTTCAGTTGTTGAATGTGAATCAAAATCAGTATTTACTCAGCAAAATTGGCAAGTTGGAACTTATGCCCACCACTAACAGCGTGATAATTACCTACAGTAAGCCACACCAGTGGTGAAAAATTGAAATCTATCTGATGAATCAGTCTTTAGTTATAATACAGATTTCGACGATTCTAAGTTGTTTAACTATTTAAATATAGTAAGAAATTTTTCCCCACACAAACAAAAATTTCATGAGTACTAAAGAGCAAAAAGGCACAATACCGTGACTACAATAATACACAAGAGAGAGAGAGGAGCTTACGACGACGTTTCGGTCCAACTTGGACCATTTACAAAGTCACACTAAGATAAAAGAGATAAACGTCGGAGTTTCACTCTTCTCGGAGGTCCAATTAATACACATTTTTTTAACTCTTGAAGCTCCCCGCCACTGAGTGTTTTGGAGGTTATTAGGGCCATTCCAGGTTGCTGACACCGTGAGCATGCCAGTTGGTCCAAGAATCTGGCCCTAGATACCGTTAATGTTGAAAATTTGAAGCCGATTGGATGAGGCGTTCTCGAGTTATGAACGAAAAAGAGAAAAGTTGGAGGAAGCAAAAAAAAAAAGGGAAGAAAATAATAATAATAATAATAATGATAATCATGATAATAATAATAATAATAATAATAATAATAATAATAATAATAATAATAATAATAAAACTCTTCTTCCCTTGCACATTAATTTTTTTTTGTGGTCAAGTCAGACTTGGCACACTGAACAGCCATGTTGTTTACATTTTGTTCTCCTCCCACTGATACTCCACCTTCTGACTGTTTACTTTCATCGAGACATTTACTAACATAATGAAAGAGGAGGCTCTCTCTCACACACAAGGTGCAGGCTTCACCTGTGTTGCTCGAGGCAAGGAGCAGGCTTCACCTGTGTTGCTCGGGGCAAGGTGCAGGCTTCACCTGTGTTGCTCGGGGCAAGGTGCAGGCTTCACCTGTGTTGCTCGGGGCAAGGTGCAGGCTTCACCTGTGTTGCTCGAGGCAAGGAGCAGGCTTCACCTGTGTTGCTCGAGGCAAGGTGCAGGCTTCACCTGTGTTGCTCGAGGCAAGGAGCAGGCTTCACCTGTGTTGCTCGAGGCAAGGTGCAGGCTTCACCTGTGTTGCTCGAGGCAAGGAGCAGGCTTCACCTGTGTTGCTCGAGGCAAGGTGCACGCTTCACCTGTGTTGCTCGAGGCAAGGAGCAGGCTTCACCTGTGTTGCTCGGGGCAAGGAGCAGGCTTCACCTGTGTTGCTCGGGGCAAGGTGCAGGCTTCACCTGTGTTGCTCGAGGCAAGGTGCAGGCTTCACCTGTGTTGCTCGAGGCAAGGAGCAGGCTTCACCTGTGTTGCTCGGGGCAAGGTGCAGGCTTCACCTGTGTTGCTCGATTCAAGGAGCAGGCTTCACCTGTGTTGCTCGGGGCAAGGTGCAGGCTTCACCTGTGTTGCTCGAGGCAAGGTGCAGGCTTCACCTGTGTTGCTCGAGGCAAGGAGCAGGCTTCACCTGTGTTGCTCGAGGCAAGGTGCAGGCTTCACCTGTGTTGCTCGAGGCAAGGAGCAGGCTTCACCTGTGTTGCTCGAGGCAAGGAGCAGGCTTCACCTGTGTTGCTCGAGGCAAGGAGCAGGCTTCACCTTGCCTGACATTGACAACATTAATGGTATGTAATATTATCAAGTTAATGAGCTTCGTGTACCTGCAACACCTGGGTATCACCAGGTGTTACACATGTGACTGGTTTATCAAGGACACAGCCATGTGACTGGTTTATCAAAGACACAGCCATGTGACTGGTTTATCAAGGACAGCCATGTGACTAGTTTATCAAGGACACAGCCATCCCGTAGGCTGGTCCTTTGCTCAGACTATCTCCCCTTCACAGACAGTCTAGTAGAGTCAGTTGTAACCTTCACAGACACTGTCTAGTAGTCAGTTGTAACCTTCACAGTCACTGTCTAGTAGAGTCAGTTGTAACCTTCACAGTCACTGTCTAGTAGAGTCAGTTGTAACCTTTACAGTCACTGTCTAGTAGAGTCCGACATTTGTGACCTGACCTGACCTGGACTGTCTCCTGACCTGACCTTGACTGTCACCTCAAATTACCCACTCACTGTGTGATCCCTGGGGAGGAATTAACTTCCATCGGGGTGCCAGGGGAGGTGTGACCCTCCCCTCCCCCTTATCCATAACTCTTACGGATTAAGAGCTTTCTCATGAATGAACTGTAACAAGAACAACAACAATTATAGTAATACATGATCTTTGTCTCACTCCCCTCTTCACTGTCTTTGTTGCTCTGATCTTTGTCCCACTCCCCTCTTCACTGTCTTTGTTGCTCTGATCTTTGTCTCACTCCCCTCTTCACTGTCTTTGTTGCTCTGATCTTTGTCTCACTCCCCTCTTCACTGTCTTTGTTGCTCTGATCTTTGTCTCACTCCC
Source organism: Cherax destructor (assembly GCA_009830355.1). Classification (NCBI taxonomy): domain Eukaryota; kingdom Metazoa; phylum Arthropoda; class Malacostraca; order Decapoda; family Parastacidae; genus Cherax; species Cherax destructor. The sequence continues at coordinate 21,101 of WNWK01024531.1, forward strand.
CTCTTCACTGTCTTTGTTGCTCTGATCTTTGTCTCACTCCCCTCTTCACTGTCTTTGTTGCTCTGATCTTTGTCTCACTCCCCTCTTCACTGTCTTTGTTGCTCTGATCTTTGTCTCACTCCCCTCTTCACTGTCTTTGTTGCTCTGATCTTTGTCTCACTGCTGTGTTCATTGTCGCTGATTCGACAATCGATTCTTGTGAATTATTTGTTTGGGCGCCCCACCCCATGGAGGGAGAAGCAGCCCCTTTCCCTCTGTGCTTGACTATGGAGCGACCCCTTCCCCTCTGCCCCTGACTATGGAGCAGCCCCTTCCCCTCTGTCCCTGACTATGGAGCAGCCCCTTCCCCTCTGTGCCTGACTATGGAGCGACCCCTTCCCCTCTGCCCCTGACTATGGAGCAGCCCCTTTCCCTCTGTCCCTGACTATGGAGCAGCCCCTTCCCCTCTGTCCCTGACTATGGAGCAGCCCCTTCCCCTCTGTCCCTGACTATGGAGCAGCCCCTTCCCCTCTGTCCCTGACTATGGAGCAGCCCCTTCCCCTCTGTCCCTGACTATGGAGCAGCCCCTTCCCCTCTGTCCCTGACTATGGAGCAGCCCCTTCCCCTCTGTCCCTGACTATGGAGCGACCTTTTCCCCTCTGTCCCTGACTATGGAGCAGCCCCTTCCCCTCTATCCCTGACTATGGAGCAGCCCCTTCCCTTCTGTCCCTGACTATGGAGCTACTCCTTCCCCTCTGTGCCTGACTATGGAGCGACTTCTTCCCCTCTGTGCCTATGGAACAACCCCTCCCCCTTTGTGCCTGACTGTGGAGCAGCCCCTTCCCCTCTGTGCCTGACTATGTAGCAGTTCCTTCCCCTCTGTGCCTGACTATGTAGCAGTCCCTTCCCCTCTGTGCCTGATTATGGAGCGACTCCTTCCCTTCTGTGCCTGACTATGGAACAACCCCTTCCCCTCTGTGCCTGACTATGGAGCAACCCCTTCCCCTCTGTGCCTGACTATGGAACAACCCCTTCCCCTCTGTGCCTGACTATGGAGCAACCCCTTCCCCTCTGTGCCTGACTATGGAGCAACCCCTTCCCCTCTGTGCCTGACTACTCTCCCATAGTCAGGCATATTCCGTACTCGCCTAATTATACTCACCTAGATGTGGTTGTCATGGTCAAGGTAAAGCTCCTGTACCCGCTACCCGTCCGTAAGTTTTGCAGGTTCCTGGGCTCCTGGACGCTGTCAGATACTTACAGCAGCGGGGATTTCCTAGTGTCAGGCGGTGGTACAGAATGGCGGGAAATATTCGGAGTGTATCACCACTTAGAAGCCATGATGGAGTGGAATCCAAGCCAGTGGCAGGCGCGTCAGAGCCACAGATACTAAGTTGAACCAACATACTTCCCCAGCACAGCAACAAGCAATGTTTCATCTTTTGTGTTGGCAAAAATACAAGGTCTTAAACTGAGGAACATCAACAAAATGCCATGTATCAGTGGTCTCCTCCTGGAGTCCAGTGCAACGTTTGCAGCTTTTACGGAGACTCACATAAAATACTATTTTAATAACGAAATATGGATTCCTGGGTACAACCTGTTTAGATGCGGCCAGGAAAACCAGGCGACAAAGGGAGTGGAGTTGGTCTGTATGTCTGTATGTTATTGTGCTTCTGTATAAACCAGCGTATACAACTTGTCAGCAGCTCAAAGACCAGTTACTGGAGATCGATCATTGTATTGACAACTTATCAACCAGACCCAAAATATCTTCTTACTTGGAAACTTCAGTTTCAGATATCTTAAATGGAAGAATATAATTGCAGGATCTGAGGAGATAGTTTGTAGGAATAATAACCTTACACAACAGAATTATTAAACCTCAGCAGTAAATTTGCCTTAAGCCAGAAGACTGCTAAGTCGCCCAGACTGAGAAACATCCCACCTTATACTTATTAACAATGAAAACCTCCTCAGGGATATAATGGTGTCGAAAACGGAAATTTCGGGCAACAATATAACAGAGGTTAAACCGTGATCAGTCATACGGGTCACTTCAATAAATTAAATTTAAACAAGAAGAAAATCATCTGTGACCAGAGAAAGTGTTACCAGATACACTTGGAAAACGATAGGACTACCGCGGCTCTACGTCAGTTCCTCGGAAGGATGAGCTTGTTGGCACTCGAAGTATGTGCCAGACATTCCTTTACAGCAAAGGAGAAGATGCAAACTTGAGAGAGAGAGAGGCACTCCCTCACAAGCGAAGATAATGAATAACAAATCTTAAAGGCAGCAGACTCTCTGAAGCACAAAAGGAAACTCTGGTTAGGAAAATGGAGAGACAGAGGGAGCAAAAAACATAAATTAAAATTATCCCAAATACTTTCCATACACAAAATCCAGAGCGAAAACCTCAACCAGTATAGGGCCATTACTAAAAGTATATGGAACATACACTGATCAGTGTAAGGAAATGAATGAAATACTGAAGTCACAGCATGACTCTGTGTTCAGTGAACCACTCATCAGTCTAAAGATCGAAGATATTAATGAGCTTTTTTTTATGGATGAGGCTCAAAAGACCACAGACATTTCCACAATTTCTGACGTAGCCCCATCCCTAGTTAACTCTGAAGAAGCCATCGACACCATGGCCATGCACTCTACCCCAGGCCCAGACTCGCAGAACTCCATATTCATAAAAAATTGCAAGAAACCACTATTTTGGACCTTTAATGTTCTATGGAGAAGGAGCCTAGACGCAGGTGTCATCCTACAGTCAATAACAATCACAGTTACTGCCCTACTTCACAAAGGCTTTAAAACAATCAATAAATTATAGACCAATAGCGTTAACTTGATGCATGGAAAAATAAACACATAAGCAGTATAATGTGACTCCATCTTATAAATACTCCCGTACCTTTCACCCAGGCACATCTGTTTGTGACTTGATAAAGTTCACTGTGTGGGCGAAACGTTGTCAATAAAGGATCACATTATACTGCTTATGTGTTTATTTTTCCATTGTGTCGGTATTTTATAGCATTTATTTTCAACTTCATGCATAATCACAATCTTTGAATGGGTCTTAAGAAGCAAGACTGCCAGTCACATGGGATCACAGTCGCACAATCCAGGACAGCATGGGTTTAGAACAGGTCGTTCCTGCCTTTCATAGTTACTAAACCCTTACGACATGGTCATGGATTCACCGAAAGACAAACTAAATGCTGATGTAGTGAACATTGATTTTGCGAAAACCTTTGACAAGTGCAACAACAGGGTAACTGCACATAAAGGAATAGCAGGTAAAGTTGTCAGATGATTAGAACCTAGAGAGTAGCAGTGAACAGAATAAAGTTGGAGGCTGCTACAGTGAAAAGCTCTGTTTCTCAAGGCACAGTACTCGCCCCACTTCTGTTTCTCTTTCTTGTATCCGACATAATCAAGGACATAAAACCATAGCACCCTAACATTATTTGCTGACGACACCAGACTCTCTGTGCGAGAGCCATCTGTTGAGGGTACAGCGAATCTTCAAGAGCATATAAATCAGGTATTCCAGTGGGCCTCAGACACCAATATGATTTTCAATGAGTACAAGTTTCAGTTGCTTTGCTGTAGAAGAACGGAGAAAATGAAGACTGAAACGGAGTACAGGACTAACTCAAACCATTCATGTGTGAGACTTGGGAGTGAGAATAACAAGATCCCACATTCAAGGATCACAACATTGCTGTGATCCTTTATATTGCTACTGCAAGGAAAACGAGACGCCTGATAACTAGAACTTTCATGACAAGAGTTGTACAAGAATGGTATACAATACCGACAAGATGAAATTAAGACACATGTGCAACATCTGGGTATCTTTATTGTAGACGTTTCGCCCTCCAGTGGCTTTATCAATACAAAATTCTCTAAAGATACCCAGATGTTACACATGTGTCTTAATTTCATATTGTCGGTATTGTATACCATTCTTGTACAACTTGTCAGACAGCAACATCATGGAGTCTTGATTCTGAGGACCTGCACATAACCTTCTTCACGGCTATGACTACTACTACTATTACCCATCTCTTTGGGTATGACTTCCACTGGGGAATCCCGCCTACCAGTGACTATGCCCTCGTCTGCTACCCGTCCCTATCAGCTGACGCCTATTTAAGGTGAAGCCTGCTTACCTGTTCTTCAGAATCTCCAGACCAACGGTGCTGAACACACCAACTCCAAGGCCGAGGGACTGATTACCTCATCCTTTGTATATAGTTCTACTCTTTTCAAATTATGTCCTAGAATTTTGTATTGATAAAGCCACTGGATGGCGAAACGTCTACTATAAAGATACCCAGAGTTACAAGACAATGATGATACTCTTCTAGTCATTGGTTCTTCCAGGCTGGAATGCTGCTGTATGCTAACGGCCTCCTTCAAGGCAGGTGAGACTGCTGACCTAGCAAACATACAGAGAACTTTTCACTGCTCGTATGCATTCAGTACAAAATGTGAACTACTGGGAACACTTAAGTCTCTTATACTGTATTTCTTGGGATGTAGGTGAGAAAAGTAGATCATAATTTACACCTGGAAAATCCTAGAGAGACTGGCCCCAAAGAATTCACTCCATATGAAAAATGAGAAACTTGGCAGACGGCGAAGAATCCCTGACTTCAATACCTTCCCTTCATGCATAATGGGAATTACCAGTAAGTCTCTGGCTGTCTTCAGAAAATGAACTTGACAAGTTCCTCATACCACTTCGTACGCTGGACTGCGTTCAGCCAGTAGTAACAGCCTGGTTGATCAGGCCTTGATCTACCGGGAGACCTGTTCTGGGACCTGACTCGGGAGGCGTTGACCTCGGAAGCATGTTTCAGACAGGTATCCCTACTGGTGTTGTATGTTCTACACGGGTCTGTCAGACCATGTGTATAAGCCCATAGATGACTGTTGCTGAGGTTTACCTGGAGGTCGTTCCGAGGGTCAGCGCCCCCGCGGCCCAGTCCTTGAAAGAAATTTTTAAGTTACCTAATTTCGCATGTACCTCCTAAGTTACTTTGGTGTGTGTGTGTGTGTGTGTGTGTGTGTGTGTGTGATATACTGGGTGTGATGTCTACCCTTAAAAGCCTTCTCCATTTATTTCTCTGCAGCTCCACTCTCTTATCTTTACTTTCTCCCCTGCTCTTTTTTTATATATCCCCCCTCTCCACTCTCACATCGCTTATCTTTCCTTTCTTTATTTTCATCCCTTCCTGTCTCCTTTCATCTTTCTCTTCTACTCTCTTCCCCTTTCCTTTCTTCCTTCTCTTCTCTCTCCCCTTCTCTCTCCTCATCTCTCTTCCCTTCTCTTTTCTCTCTTCTATCTCTTCTCTCTCCCCTCTCCTCTCTTCTCTTCTCTCTCTCCTCTATGCTCTCTGGTCGTTTACACCAGTTTTCCACGTAGTGAAAGATGTGGAAGAGAAAGAAAAGTTGGTAACATTGATCCAGTGGACTGTTTGGTTTGGAAGAGATATATAAAACTATGTTCCCTTGTGAATTTCTCTGTTTGCTTACCGTAAACAATGATATTACTGGAAAGTTGTTGATGTTTGGGTCTAAGACTTAAACAAGGATGGTGCTGGAAGGTGTTGATGTTTGGGTCTAAGACTTAAACAAGGATGATGCTGGAAGGTGTTGATGTTTGGGTCAAGGACTTAAACAAGGATGATGCTGGAAGGTGTTGGTGTTTGGGTCAAGGACTTAAACAAGGATGATGCTGGAAGGTGTTGGTGTTTGGGTCAAGGACTTAAACAAGGATGATGCTGGAAGGTGTTGGTGTTTGGGTCTAGGACTTAAACAAGGATGGTGCTGGAAGGTGTTGGTGTTTGGGTCAAGGACTTAAACAAGGATGATGCTGGAAGGTGTTGGTGTTTGGGTCAAGGACTTAAACAAGGATGATGCTGGAAGGTGTTGGTGTTTGGGTCAAGGACTTAAACAAGGATGATGCTGGAAGGTGTTGGTGTTTGGGTCAAGGACTTAAACAAGGATGATGCTGGAAGGTGTTGATGTTTGGGTCTAAGACTTAAACAAGGATGGTGCTGGAAGGTGTTGATGTTTGGGTCAAGGACTTAAACAAGGATGGTGCTGGAAGGTTGTTGATGTTTGGGTCTAGGACTTTAACAAGGATGGTGCTGGAAGGTGCTGATGTTTGGGTCCAAAACTTAAACAAGGATGGTACTGGAAGGCTGTTGATGTTTGGGTTCCAGGACTTAAGGAAGGATTGCACTGAAGGGTTGTTTAGTATTCCTGAAGGGATACCTTTAAGTGATTGACTGAATTTTTTTCTTCATCCAAACTTTCGATTTTTTTTCGCTCATAAGTCGAGAATCCCACATCGTGGGGTTCTCGAGTTAGCCAGATGGCCCAGTGGCTAACGCGCCGGTCTTGAGTTCAGTCCCCGCCAACATCGTATGGGATTCAAATTTTTAACGCTTATGTACGGTAACAAGGACCAGATTCTAGGAACAATGGGCATGTTCAGGTGCCCTGTGACCAAAGTTATCGAATCCATATCCAGTATCCTGGAACGACTTAGATAACTTCCAAAACTCTCAGTGGCGTATCTTCCAACGTTCAAACAAGGTGTCTCCTAATCTGATTATTTTAAATGTAAAATTGTGTGAAATTTCCATTCCCGTATAATCATCTCGTTGAAAATATATGTATCTTCCTCTCTGAATACTTTCAATATATAATGACTGATGCATCTCAGTTACAGGTATCTCCTAGTGATTAACTTATATTTTTATTGGTTATTGATTCACACACACACACACACACACACACACACACACACACACACACACACACACACACACACATACACCACACACACACACACACACACACACAGCAAGGCTGGACCTTGTATTCACCCTAAATAGCTCAGATATCGAGGACATAACACACGAGAGCCCCCTGGGAGCCAGTGACCATATGGTGCTGAGCTTTGAGTACATAGTAGAGCTACAGGTGGAGAGGGAAAACGGTGCTGAAAGAGACATACCAGACTATAAAAGAGGGGACTACACAGGTATGAGGAATTTCCTGCAGGAGATTCTGTGGGAAAGGGAAATGGAAGGACAGTCAGTAAATGAAATGATGGAATACGTAGCGACAAAGTGCAAGGAGGCAGAGGAACGGTTTATACCCAAAGGAAAAAGAATAAATGGGAAGACAAGAAAGAGCCCCTGGTTTACCCAAAGATGCAGGGAGGCAAAGACTCAGAGTGCCAGAGAATGGAAAAGGTACAGAAGGCAAAGAACCCAAGCAAACAAGGAGATTAGTCGAAGAGCTAGGAACGAGTATGCACAGGTACGGAGGAGGCCCAGAAACAGTACGAAAACGACATAGCATCGAAAGTCAAGTCTGACCCGAAACTGATGTACAGCCACATCAGAAGGAAGACAACAGTAAAGGATCAGGTGATAAGGCTGAGGAGGGAAGATGGGGAACTCACAAGTAATGATCAAGAGGTATGTGAGGAGCTCAACTCGAGGTTTAGGGAAGTATTCACAGTGGAGGAAGGGAGGCACTTGGGTAGACAGGACGGGGTGCATCACCAACAGGGGATGTATCGAGTGCTGGAGGGAATACACACATCTGAGGGGGAGGTGAAGCAGTTACTCAGTGACCTTGATACCTCAAAGGCAATGGGTCCGGACAATATCTCACCATGGGTCCTTCGGGAAGGAGCTGAGGTTCTGAGTGTGCCACTTACCAAAATTTTCAACACATCCCTTGAAACTGGGCAGCTACCTGTGGTATGGAAAAAGGCCAATGTAGTCCCCATCTTTAAAAAAGGAGACAGAAAAGAGGCACTAAACTACAGACCGGTGTCACTTATGTGTATAGTGTGCAAAGTCTTGGAGAAAATCATCAGAAAAAGAATGGTGGAGCATCTGGAGCAGAACAGGTTAATCAACGCCAGACAGCACGGTTTCAGGGAAGGCAAATCCTGTGTAACAAACCTCCTGGAGTTCTATGATAAAGTAACAGAGGTAAGGCAAGAGAGAGAAGGGTGGGTTGACTGCATTTTCTTGGACTGCAGGAAGGCCTTTGACACAGTTCCTCACATGAGATTAGTAAAGAAGATGGAAGACCAAGCGTGTATAACAGGAAGGGCAGAGGGAAAGGTTTATACCCAAAGGAAAAAAATAAATGGGAAGACAAGAAAGAGCCCTGGTTTACCCCAAAAATGCAGGGGGGCAAAGACTCAGAGTGCCAGAGAATGGAAAAGGTACAGAAGGCAAAGAACCCAAGCAAACAAGGAGATTAGTCGAAGAGCTAGGAAAAGAGTATGCCGGTACGGGGGAGGCCCCGAAACATCGAAAACGACATAGCATGAAAATCAATCTGACCAAAAGATGTACAGCCACATCAGAAGGAAGACAACAGTAAAAGGGTCAGGTGATAAGGCTGAGGAGGGAAAATGGGGGAAATCACAAGTAATGATCAAGAGGTATGTGGGGGCTCAACTCGAGGTTTAG
>WNWK01024532.1:0-29615 GCA_009830355.1 Cherax destructor
CCGGTCCTAGGACTGACCCCTGTGGAACCCCACTTGTCACCGGCGCCCAATCTGACACCTCGCCATGTACCATGACTCGCTGATCCATTGTAGTGCATTCCGTTATCCCTGCCTGGTCCTCCAGCTTCTGCACTAATCTCTTGTGTGGAACTGTGCCAAACGCCTTCTTACAGTCCAAGAATATGCAGTCTACCCACCCCTCTCTCTCTTGTCTTACTGCTGTCACCCTGTCACTATTGTATAGTTAGTATTTGTTGTATACAGTAGACCCCCGAGTTTTGTAAACCCCGGAAATCGTACATTTATGTAAGTATAATATTGTAAGTGCTTGTGGAAAAGTATTTTTGGGGGTCTGAAACAGACTAACCTACGTGACATTTTTCCTTAAGGGGGTAAATTCGTTCGGTAATGGCACTTGAGCAGACTTCAGGAGTGAAGTTTTTACGAAACTCGGGGGTCCACTGTACCCTGATACAGTTTTAATTTCCTCAGGTTTTACATATCAGAGAAGTTGAAATTTTTCTTCATTGAACTTCATATAGTTTTGAGTGGCCCATTTGAAGATTTGGTAAATGTCCGCTTGGAGTCTTGCAGTGTCTTCGATGGAGGACACTGTCATGGCAATTCGGGTGTCATCCTCAAAGGAAGACACTAAGCTATGGCTTACTTCTCTCTATGTCAGATATGAGGATGAGGAACAATAATAATAATATCTTTATTTCTACAAGTACATGTGCAAGGTAAACAGGCCTAGCTGACATCAATGACATACAATGAACCCTCAGTTTTTGTCATTAATCACAACTAAAAGATTAAATAGTCCCTGGCTAACCCCCAGCATACTCAAATCCATTAATATAAAGCACCTATATGAAAAACAGTACAGAATGGGTCAAATAACAAGAGAACAAACAAAACGTTACTCATCAAACCTAACGAGTCTGATAAGAAGGTTAAAAAAATTGTACTATGAGAACAGATTACATAACTTAAAAGGTGATATAAAAAAGACCTGGAAAACCCTATCTGAAATTCTAGGACCTAAAGAGATATCCACAAACAGAACAATCAAGCTAACAAAACCAGATGAACCCCTACTCCCACCTATTGAAACAGCAAACAAACTCAATGATTTCTTCTCCACCATAGGAAAAAAGCTGGCAAGCAAAATCCCAAGTTCAAACACTCCACCTAATGACTATCTCACTGGCACCTATCCGAACACACTATTCCTAGCCCCGACCAACCCAATAGAAGTTTCACTTATAATCAACACATTAAAAAACAAAGCAGGTGACCTAAATAACTTACCCCCTTTTTATATACAAAAAGCCTCTCAAGTTCTCTAACCAATTATTGCAACACACTTTAACAAATCCACCGAATCCTCTACCTTCCCATCAATACTCAAAATAACGAGGGTCACCCCCATACATAAAGGAGGAGATCAAACAGACCTGAATAACTACAGGCCGATATCTAACTTACCCCTTCTCTTCAAAATCTTTGAAAAATTAATTCATAGACAAATATATTCCTACCTCACCTCCAACAACATACTCAACCACTGTCAATTTGGATTCAGGCCTAATAAAAATAAAAATGATGCCATTATACACATGTTAGAAATAATTTACACCGCTCTTGAGAAAAAAGAAATCCCAGTGGGAATCTTCATTGATTTACGTAAAGCTTTTGATACAGTTGACCATGATCTGTTACACCTAAAATTATCACACTATGGTATAAGAGGGCACTCCCTCAACTACCTAAAATCATACCTTAGCAACAGAAACCAATATGTGTACACAAATGGAGCTAGCTCTACCACGCAAACTATTACAGTAGGTGTCCCACAGGGAAGTGTTCTTGGCCCGCTTCTCTTTCTCATTTACATTAACGACATATCAAATGCATCTCAACTACTCAAACCCATACTATTTGCAGATGACACTACATACGTTATCTCGCACCCAAGCCCAGACATACTAGCCAACACTGTAAATACTGAATTGCAGAAAATATCTACCTGGATGATGACCAACAAACTTACTCTCAATATTGATAAAACCTATTTCATCCACTTTGGGAACAGAGCTACAAACGCACCACTTAACAATGATAAACGGGTCCCCTATCACAAAACTCACAGAGGGAAAATTCTTAGGAATCCATCTTGACAGTGGCCTCAAATTTCAGACACATATACAACAAATTTCCAAGAAAGTCTCAAAGACCGTGGGAATACTATCCAAGATACGGTACTATGTTCCACAACCAGCTCTCCTTACCCTATATCACTCACTCATTTACCCCTACCTCACCTATGGAATCTGCGCATGGGGCTCTACATCAATAACTCATCTCAGACCACTAATAACACAACAAAAGGCAGTAGTTAGAATGATAACACATTCACACTCCAGGCAACATACTCCACCAATATTCAAAAACCTAAACTTACTCACCATACAAGACATTCATACTTTTTACTGTGCCTATTACATACATAGAACACTCTGCAAATATTAACCCACCACTCAAACTTCTCCTTACCAATTTTAACAGGACACATGACCATAACACTAGACACAGATCACTCCTCGATGTTCCCTGTGTCCATCTAACACTATGTAAAAACTCAATGCATATAAAAGGCACGAAAATTTGGAATTCATTACCTGTCATTGTCAAAGAAACCCTGCCTGTACCCCAATTCAAAACGATGCTAAAAAACCACCTTCTCACCCAAACCTAAATGCTCAATATCAAACATTCCCAACAAAGTAGAATAATCACTTAAATGTAAAAACTTAAATGTAAAAACCTGTTATGAATAATACATACTAAGCTAACTGTTTCTATAACATTTACATTATAATGACCAAGTAAACTGTAAATGCAATGCAATTAATTGTTTTAAATTGTTATCTCACTCAATTAGTTGCATTGCTACAATTAATTGATATGTTCAACTTATATTCAAACTTTATAACTTAGATACACAATTATACTTATTTTTTAAATCATCAACCATAATTTTTTACCATGTAGTCTACAATTAATTAGTCCTAAGAATGCCCGCAATGCACAGCATATTAGGGGCTTTTGGCATGTACATCTCATTAATACCTATGTATCATGTCTACCCAACTATGTATCATTGTACCATGTTTAAGTATTATTATTATTATTATTTTTATTACTAGGAGCTTTCTTTGGGCTCTTGGTGGCTTATTTAGCAGTCACACACAATAAACAAGTGCCAAAAACAATGGATAGTAACCCTTTGAGGGTTTTTGACGTACTAGTACGGCTTACATGCCAGGGCGTTTGACATACTAGTACGCCTAAATTCTAGCGCCCTCAAATCAAGCAGAAACAGGCTGGTAGGCCTAGATGTGAGAGAATGGGTCTGTGCGGTCAGTGTGAGCAGTATAAAAAGAAATCCTGCACCACACAGTGCATGAGGAAAAAAAATTCCGACCATATTTTTAGTTTAAAACAGCGACTTTGCAGTCTATTTTCGTATGGTATTTATGATATATTCTCGTTTTCTTGGTCTCATTTGATAGAATGGAAGATATATTAGAGAAATAGATATAATTTTGATCGGTTTCTCAATGACAAGTACCTAGAAATTGAGCGCAAAGTAGCGAAAATGTTCGATTTTTGGCGATGTTCAAGAGTAAACAAATCACGCCACACGTACAATACACATCAACTGGCGACTCTAATATTCTTGCACATGTGTGCTGATGTCATTTATACCATTTTTACAATGATGCAGTAGTATACATAATAATAAATCTTCAATTTATTGTGAGAATAAAAATTCAAAATGGAAAGCAAAAGTAATGTAAGAGGGGCCTGGAGACGTGACTAATGGACAAATAAAATGTCTCGTTTATTCTGGACCCTATTTTGAAATTGGCATCTTTTGAAATTTGTGTGAAATTGGACAAATTGCCAATTTCTGACCACCTTATTGGGTAGTTGAAATCGGTAAATTGGCGGTTTCTTGTACTCAATCGATAGAAGAAATAGAGTTCTAGCGAAATAGCTATAATTGTAGTAGACTGAAACATTGGAATTTGCCGAAAATAGGGCTCAAAGTCGGCGAAATCGCCGATGCGTAAATAGCATCGATACCGCTAACTTCGCGAGAGCATAATTCCGTTAGTTTTCGATTAAATTTCATAATTTTGGTGGTGTTATGATCGAAAAAAGAGTCTCTATCATTTCATAAGAAAAAATAATTTTTTTTTTTCCGAAAATGTTTCGACCCTGAGAGAGAGTTAAGAATCGGGGTCTCGACCCTGAAAGGGTTAACAAATGTTTTGTATGACCTCACAGGATAATGTTCACTCACCGAGAAACAACATGACACTGCCTGAGAATGTGTACTTACCTATTTGTGGTTGCAGGGGTCGAGTCATAGCTCCTGGCCCCGCCTCTACTCTGATTGTGTGGGGGATGCTTTGTGTGCGTGTGGGGCACTCAGACATGTACTGGACCAACAACAAAAACAGAGGAAATCAACGAAAACGGAGGCAATATTTTGACAAAAAAAGTCAGTGATAACTGAAATCAACAGTAACAGAGATCGACGAAAACCAAGGGTCCACTGTATACTACTATATAGAAAGCCGCTTGTTATGCAGAGCATTTTGGGCAAATTAGGTCAGTTTTGTCCCAGGATACGACCCACACTATTCGACTAACACCCAGGTACCCATTTTATACTGATGGGTGAACATGGACAGCAAGTGTCCTATGGAAAAACATCCTAATGTTATCCAGCCATACCGGGGATTCGAACTTCGGACCTCAGTGTGTGAACTAAGTGCACTGGCGATCCAGCTACAGGATGGGAGAGAGTACTGTGCCTTGTGGAAGAGAGTTTTTTCACTGTAGCTGCCTCAGACTTTACTCTGTTTACTATTACTCTTTGTGTTCTATTTGTTAGGAAGTTATAGATCCATCTAACAACTTTTCCTGTTATTCCTCTATCACGCATTTTGTGCGCTATTGTGTCCCAACCCGATACTATTACACCATGGTCACACTTGTCGAAAGCTTTTGCAAAGTCTGTGTATACTGCATCTGCATTTTGTTTCTCCTCTAGCATCCAGGACCTTGTCATAGTGGTCCAGTAGCTGGGACAGGCAGGAGCAACCCGTGTTGCCCTGGGTTGTGTAACTGACGGGTATCTAGGTGGTTGGTGATCTTGCTTCTTAGAACCCTTTCAAAGATTTTTATGAGTTGTATTGGAGCTTTAGTACCTCACTCATTTCTTTGCTGTCATTTGTGTATGTCCCATCTCACCAAAGCAAGGGCCCAATACTGGATATTGTTTTTTCCTTAGATTTGGCATAAGAGAAGTATTTTTTTTTTTTTCAATTTCCTTTATGGCTTTCAGTTCTTCCTGAGATTCTTGTCTCCTGTAAGATTCCTTAAGCTTAAGTTCGATATTTGCTATTTCTCTGACAAGTGCCTCCCTTCATATTTCAGATATATTGGCCCCTCTTAGCAGCTCTATGATTCTTCGCCTTAAGTCTGTATAGGGAGCATCTCTCTCTTTCTAGTTTATATCTTCTCTTTCTTTTTCTCAATGGAATGTGCCTTGAGCATTATTATTATTATTATAATCAAATAGAAGCGCTAAACCAGTGCCTTGAGCAGACCTCAAGAGCCACAGAGTTAATTTTTTCTAGGCAAAGGTTTGGATCTGTGTTGTTTAGGATATCTTCCCAGCTTGTTTCATTTAGGACATGGTTGACTTGTTCCCATTGTATGTTTTTGCTATTGAAGTTGAATTTTGTGAAGACACCCTCATGACTGATCACATTTTGCTGGTTAGCAGCCCTGTACATACATGTCTGTACCTCTATTATGTTGTTATTTGAGTGAATTGTCTTTGATACGGTTATATTACGTATCAGATCATCGTTGTAAGTGAAGATGAGGTCCAGTGTATTTTCTAGTCTCATAGGTTCGAATATTTGCTGGTTTAAAGTGAATTTGATGCAGAGATTTAATAGCTCATGTGTGTGTGTGAATTTTCATCTGCCTCCTAGGGTGATCTCTGCTAAAATATTATTTGCTACACTGCCATTTTAGGCTCTCGTTGAAATCTCCGTAAAAATTTAGGGGCGGTTGGGAAAATTTTCCCCAACATTCTTTTCCCAAAAGGTTCTTTGTTCAAATTGCTCCAATTTTTCAACCACAAAAAAAAATTTTTTTAAATCCGCCAAAACTAAACTCCATTTATGTTTAATTCCCAAAATACCCTTTCCCAAAACCCATTTTTCCCGTTAAATTCCCATCTATTTATCCTTCCATATTTTTTTAAAAATTTTTTTTTTTCTTCAAACACAAACCTGCATTTTCTTAGATTCCAAGGGGGAAAGGTAATAAAAAAAAAAGGAAAAAATTTTAAAATGTATTTTAAAATTTTGGCCTGATATTTTTACAATCAAAAAAATTTTACAAGTTACATCAAAAATTTGTAAGCCCTAGGAAACCCTCAACAATTTTACCTTGGGGCCTTTTTTTTAAAAATTTTACTTTAGAAAATTTTTTTATTAAAAAGGAATTGAATTGCAAATAAAAAAATTTAAACTTTCCTTTTCAAAAAAAAAAAACATTTTTCCCCCCTTTTCTTCCAAAATTGGTATTTTTTGGGCCCCTTTTAACTGGCTCACTTCTCCTTTCTAAACCCTTTTTCCCCTTTCCTTTTTGTTACTTTTCTTTTACCTTTACAAAATTAAAAGTACTACATTTTTCAATTTTATCTTTTTTCTTTTGTTTTAAAATTTCAGCTTCCAATTTTGAAACCCCCTCCTAATTTTTCCCCCAAATAATTTATTTTTTCGGGTGTTTATTTTTTTCTTTTTTTTCAACAAGTAAAACCTACCAAATTGCAGATCTAACAAGGGCCCTCACCTTAAAAATGTTTTTTTTTTAACCACAATCACAGTCTTTTTTTTACACATAAAAAAAAAAAATAGATAATAAAAAAAATAAATAAAAATAAAAAATTTTTTTAAAAACAAAAGCCAAAAAAATTAACCATTAAAAAATTTTAAATAAAAATTTTGGGTTAAATTTAATTTGTTCTTTACATGCTCAAATTTTCTCCTTAAAAAAATTTGGGGAATTTGTAAAAATTAAAAAAAAAATTTTTTTTAATTTTTTAAAAAAAAAAGGGGGGGTTTTTGGGGGGAATTAAAAGGGGGTAAAAAATTGGAACAAATAATTAACCCTTAAAAAAAATTTTTTTGGAAAAAAAAAATTTTGGGGGGAATTTAATTTGGGAAAACCTAAACTGTTTCTTAAAGTAAACTTTTTTTTAAAAAGGGGAAAATTTTTTGGGAACTTTTAAAATTTATGAAGATAAAAGTGATTTATATTGGGCTAAAACATCTTTGGAGTTAAACACTTTATTAATCCCGGGGGGGAAAAAAGAAAAATACTGGTTTTAAAAACTTTAAAAAGGGGGGGATAATTTTAACTTATTTTTTTTAAAAGTTAAAAATAAGGACCTAAATTTTTAAAAAATTTTCCTTTTTTAAAAGGAAAAGGGCAAAATGTTATGGTTAATTTTATAATAAAAAAAGCGCTAACCTAAAAGGGGTCATACAGCCAGCTATGGGAAATAAGCCTGTTGAATATACCGGTAAAGTGTATGGTAGATTTATTAGTGAGAAATTAAGAGTAAAACAGAGAGGAGGATAGAGATGAAAAGGAGGCTTTGGAAGGCTAGGGGGGGGGAAAAATTTTACAGTGAAATATATAGGTGAACAGTATTTAGAAAAGGGAAAAGAGAATTTTTTTCAAGGGTTTTGGAAAAAGGAATTAAAATAGAAAAAAGGGGGGGAAAAATTTTAAATTTAAGGGGGGGGGAAAGGGAAGGGAAATTTTTAAGGATGGGGGTTGAGTTTTTTGGGGGGGGGTTTTGGGGAACGCCCCCGGGCGGTTTTCCCGGGCCCTCATGGTGGATCAGGGCCCAATCTGGTTTTACTGTTGGCAGGCACGAAACCCGACGTAAACCACAGCCCGGCTGGTCCGGTGACTTGGTGCCTGCCCAGTGCCTTCTTGAAGACAGCCAGGGATCTATTGATAATCCCCCTTTTGTTGCTGGGAGGCAGTTGAACAGTCTTGTGCCCCTGATAATTATTATATTGCCTTATCGTGCTAGTGGCACTCCTGCTTTTTTTGGGGGGGTGTTTATTGTCTGCCAGATTTTGCTTTCACAGGGAGTGATTTTCGGGGAGGTTTGGTACTAATCCCTCTAGGATTTTCCAAGGTATATAATCATGTATCCTCCCACCTGCATTCTAAAAAGTACAGGTTGAGGAACTTAAAACGTTCAGAACCATGTTTTATCGCAGCCATGTGTGCCTGAAAGTTCCTGACATTTTCTATCAGCAATTTCACCTGCCTTGAAAGGTGCTGTTAGGGGCAGCAATATTCCAGCCTAGATAGAACAATCGAACTGAAGAGTGTCACATGGGGTTGGCATCCCCAGTTTTAAATTCTCATTATCCTCCGTCATTTTTTTTAGCAGAGCGTGATCTGAGGTCTTTGAAGGTGAGATCCTTGACATTCTCACCCCAGGTCTTTTACATTAGTTTTTTTCTCTATTGTGTGGAATTTGTTTTATCTCCTACAGTTTTAATTTCCTCCCTTTTTTTAAAAAACCTTTAAAAATTTTTATATTGTTTTTATTGGGCCCCTTTAAAGATTTGGGTTTATGTCGCCTGGAGTCTTGCAGGTCTTCAATAGAGGACATTGTCATAAATTCAGGTGTCATCTGCAAAGGAAGCGGGGTTTTTGGCTTACATCCCCGTCTATGAGATATGAGCTAGGAACAGGATAGGTAGTACTGTCCCCTTTGGGAAAAGAGCTTTCACCTAGCCCCCAGACTTTACTCTGTTTACTACTACTTTGTGTTCTATTTTTAGGAAATTATAGATCCATCTACCCTTTTCCTGTAATTCCTTTATCACGCATTTTTTTCATAATTTCACCATGGTCACACTTGTCAAAAAGGGTTTTGAAAATCTGGATACTACCTCTGCATTTTGTTTGTCTTCTATAGCATCCAGGACCTTGTCATAGTGATCCAGTAGTTGGGACAGATAGGTGTGACCTACTGTAAACCCATGTTGCCCTGGGTTGTGTAACTGATGGGTATCTAGATGGGTGGCGATCTTGCTTCTTAGAACCCTTTCAAAGATTTTTATGATGTGGGATGTTAGCGCTATCGGTCTGTAGTTCTTTGCTATTGCTTTACTGCCACCTTTGTTTAGTGGGGCTATGTCTGTTGTTTTTAGCAGTTGTGGGACGATCCCTGTGTCCATGCTCCCTCTCCATAGGATGTTAAAAGCACATGATAGGGGCTTCTTGCAGTTCTTGATGAACACGGAGTTCCATGAGTCTGGGCCTGGGACAGAGTGCATGGGCACGTCATTTTCGCCTTTTCGAAGTCATTTGGAGTCAGGATAATATCAGATAGGTTCGAGTCTACCAAATTCTGTCTCTCTCTCATAAAAAATTCTTTTAGGTCATCGACTCTCAGTCTGGTTAGCGGCTCGCTAAAAACCGAGTCATATTGAGACTTGAGTAGCTCACTCATTTCCTTGCTGTCATCTGTGTAGGACCCATCTTGTTTAAGTAGGGGCCCAATACTGGATGTTGTTCTTGACTTTGATTTGGCATAAGAAATATTTTGGGTTTCTTTCAATTTCATTTATGGCTTTTAGTTCTTCCCGCATTTCTTGACTCCTGTAAGATATCTTTAGCTTTAGTTCGATGTTTGTTATTTCTCTGACCAGTGCCTCCCTACAAATTACAGATATATTGGCCTCTTTTAGCCACTCTGTTATTCTTTGCCTTCACCTGTATAGGGAGCACCTTTCTCTTTCTAGTTTACATCTTCTCCTTTTCCTTAGGAGAGGGAGATTATTTCCCAGTAAAAGTAGGCTTTAGATAGGGCTGTGTGATGTCACCATGGTTGTTCAATATATTTATATATAGGGATGTAAGTGAAGTGAATGCTCAGATATTAGCCGAAGGCATCAGATGAAAAGATAAAGAATCTAATACATAGTAGGAGTTGCCACAGTTACTTTTTTGCTGATGACACTGTGCTTTTTGGGGATTCTGAAAAGAAATTGCAAAGGTTGGTGGATGAGCTTGGTAGGGTATGTAAAAGAACGAATTAAAAGTGAAGATAGGAAAGAGTAAAGCGATGAAGCAAAAAGGAAAATGTATGAGAGTATAGTTATACCAATGCTCTTATATGGGTATGAAGCATGGGTGGTGAATGTTGGAACAAGGAAAAGGCTGGAGGCAATGGAGATGTCATGTCTGAGGACAATGTGCAGTGTAATATATAATACAGAGAATCCGTAATTTGGAAATTAGGAGGAGATGAAGAGTTACTAAAAGTATCATCCAGAGGGCTGAGAAGTTGAGGTGGTTGGGATTTAGAGAGGATGGAATGAAAAAGAATGACTTTGAGAGCACATAAATCTGTAGTGGAAGGAAGGCGGGATATTGGTCGAATGAGGAAAGGTTGGATGGAGGGAGTAAAGGAGGATTTGTGTGAAGGGCCTGAACTTCCAGCAAGAGTGGTGAGTGTGTTAGGAGTGGAGATAAATGGTTTTCAGGGCTTGACATGCTGTTGGAGTGTGAGCAAACTAACATTTATGAAGGGATTAAGGGAAATTGGCAAGCTGGACTTGAGTCCTGAAGGTGGGAAGTACAGTGCCTGCGCTCTGAAGGAGGGGTATTGATGTTGCAGTTAAACTGTAGTGTAGGTGCGCCTCTGGCAAGACAGTGATGGAGTGAATGATGATGAAAGTGTTTCTTCTTTTTTAGGTCATCCTGCCTTGGTGGGAAACAGCCAATGTGTTAATTAAAATAATAATAATAAGAAGAATTTTCTTTGAGCATGACACAATGTTTGTACAGAGATGGGTGACAGTTGTGCAAACAGAAAATCCATTTCTATGCAGAACATTTCAAGCAAGTTTAAGCCTAACTTAAGACTACAATGTCAATAACTATTAATTGCTTATATGTAAGAACTTTAAGAATATACAAAAACAAATTTAGGCATTACAAGGAGAATAAACAAGCAGACTATTATAACTTAAGGTAGGATTATGATTACAGGTAATGAGAATAGGTGTCATATGGCCTGGTAGAAAATGCTTCACCTTACACACTATTTGTAGCTTGATCCCTAGTCAGGTGGAAGCACTTGGCGTGTTTCCTTACACCTGCTGTCCCCATTCACCTAGCAAGCAAGTAGGTACCTGGGTGTTAACTGGTGTGGGGTTGCATCCTGGGGATCAAGATTGAAGGACCCCAGTGGAAATAAGACAGACAGTCCTCAATGACTCACTTTCTTGGGTTATCCTGGGCGAGTAACTCTCTGAGGTTAAAATCTGAACAAAAGCTTATCTTTTCTTAATGTATAGTTTTTCAAATACAGTGGAACCTCGGCACTCGAACAGCTCCCTACTCGAACAATTCAGTATTTGAACGCTTTGCGCAGTAAAAAAATCACTCGGTAGTTGACCATTTGCTCGACACTCAACCAAACAAACACGACCTGCCAGAACTTTGCTGTAAACTACAGTGGTACCCCGAGTTTCGAACAGCCTTCTGGAACGAATTATGGCCGAAACTCAGGGTACCACTGACAGTGGACCCCCAGAAATCGAACATTCTTCGTTCCAGAATGCTGTTCAAGTGCTGTTATCGAACGAATTTATTCCCATAAGGAATAATGTAAATTAGATTAGTCCATTTCAGACCCCCAAAAATACACTTACAAAAGCACTTACAATACAGTGGACCCCCGAGTTTCGTAAAAACTTCACTCCT
The DNA here is from genome assembly GCA_009830355.1 of Cherax destructor. NCBI lineage: Eukaryota > Metazoa > Arthropoda > Malacostraca > Decapoda > Parastacidae > Cherax > Cherax destructor. The sequence continues at coordinate 11,905 of WNWK01024532.1, forward strand.
GAAGTCTGCTCAAGTGCCATTACCGAACGAATTTACCCCCTTAAGAAAAAATGTCACGTAGGTTAGTCTATTTCAGACACCCAAAAATACTTTTCCACAAGCACTTACAATATTATACTTACATAAATGTACGATTTCCGGGGTTTACGAAACTCGGGGGTCCACTGTAATAAACTTACAGTGGACCCCCGGAGTTCGTTGGCGTCGGAGTTTGTGAAAATCGGAGTTCGTGATATTTTTTTGCAAAATATTGGTTCGGTGTTCATGGATCCGCTCGGAGTTCGTGATTCGTCCCGGACACATACGCTTGGCCCGAGCGGGCCCGACACTCCATTGAGAGTCAGTGTGCCATTGTTTACCAGCACCCACGCATTCATACCATACATTTTGTCACTATTCCAGTGTTTTTAGTGCTTGCAACTGCTAAATAAGCCACCATGGGCCCCAAGAAAGCTCCTAGTGCCAGCCCTTTGGTAAAGGGCTGAGAGGGGAGAATGTGTCTTCTTAAGTGATTTTACGATATGTTATGATACCAAAGCAGCAGGAGTTGATAAAGGCTATAGTGCCAGCCAGCAATAAAGTGTAGCATTAACAGTGTAGCAAGTAAGTTAAGCCATTAATCGATAGAAAAATGACCATCACTATTTCAGGCGTATCTTTCAGTGGCCCTTATACACTCAACAACAAACACGAACACTAGTCCTAACATTTGTAATGAAATTTTATTCATTCTAGAGTATTTGTCATGTTTCTATGTTATTAATATTGTTTATTATGTCATATTAGATGAATTGTGATAGATAAATAAGCCATAGAGTTTATATTAGTGTCATTTTGAAGGACTATCTTGTCCTGTCCACAAACACACCCCTGTCACCGGCACAATTCCAAACATTCGCCAGAAACAGAACTCTCTGGAACACTTTTTTGAGCAACAGGGGTCCAGTGACTCTCAAGCTGGTCCTGGTGGCATTAAAAAACAAAGAAAGGAAGTAACCCAGGAAGAGGACTTGGTACCTGAAGTGTTAATGGAAGGGGATTCCCCTTCCAAACACTAGCAACTACTCCTTCCTCTCCCCTCCTTCCATCTTCCACACAACAACTACAGTGGACCCTCGGTTAACGAATACCCCGGAAATCGTGCATTTATGTAAGTATAATGTTGTAAGTTCTTGTGGAAGTGTATTTTTGGGGGTCTGAAATAGACTATCCTACGTGAAATTTTTCCTTAAGGGAGTAAATTCGTTCGGTAATGGCACTTGAGCAGACTTCAGGAGTGAAGTTTTTACGAAACTCGGGGGTCCACTGTACTCTTCAATAAAGGTGTCAAATTATTACTGTTTTATGTACATTATATCTCATTTTTTTCTGTGTAATTTAATGTGGAAACAATAGTATTTATTTAAATACTTTTGGGTGTCTGAAACGGATTAATTTTATTTCCATTATTTCTTATGGGGAAAATAGATTCGGAGTTCGTTATATTTGGTGCTCGCAGCACCCTCTGGAACAAATTAATCACGAACTCCGGGGGTCCACTGTACATAATAGGTCGAGTTGGGAAGCGTTTGATTTCTGGGGGTCCACTGTATTTTGTTTCTTTGCATTTTTTGGTGTTTTTTAAATTATTTGTATAAATAAGTCACCATTGGGCCTAAGATTAGTGATAAAAGTCAACAAAAAAGAAAATTGGTTGGGAAAAATTCATTCGGTACTCGAACAGATCAGCACTCGAACAGCCTTTTGGAAAGAATTAAATTCGAGTACCGAGGTTCCACTGTATTTATAGTTGAGAGAACTGTTTAGCATATGTAACATATTTATTAACATATTTATCATATTTAATTGCTGGTAGGATATATTAGGGAAGGTGTATTTTTACAATAAATCTGAAGCTGCTGGCAGACAGCAAGGCTCTGGAGATTTCTGGTAGGGAGTTCAATATTTTGGGTCCTTTTATGCACATTGATTTTTATAAAGATTAATCCAGACACAGGGAATGTCAGAGATGTCTGTGACTAGTATTATGCTAGTGAGTTCTGTCGCAGCTATCAAGAAATTTCAGATCAGGATTGATATTAGAATTCATTGTTCTGTAAATGTAATATGCACAGTAGTATGAGTAAATGTTTTGTATAATAAGTAGGTTTAGGTCTCTGAAGAGTGAGGGAGTGTGTTGTCTAGCAGAAGGTTCAAACCTAAAAGCATTAACACATACACATTAATTATTATTATTTTTATTATTATTATTGTTATTATGGTCGGTGCACATGGGTGTGCCTCTACGAACCAGCAGGGTGGTAGCTTGTCTCTTGGGCAGCATTTCAGCCAATAGGCTGAAATATGTAATTTAAACAAGGCTTAATACTAAAATACATACATAAATACAAAAGAAATAAATGAAATAAATGCAAATTTAACCTCACTTTACTTTGCTGGAAAGTCGAGTGCCTACTAGGATAGTGCTGAGAAGGGAGGAGGAAATGTTATTGTTTGGAAGGAGAGTCCCCTTCTCTTTTCTGTCTCTTTTTCCTATTTGGACCTGGTTGAAGCTCACCAGGTTTGACTTTTACTAAAAATCTGTCCAAAGAACTTTGGTTCTGCCTTCTCCTCAGGATGTTTCGGAAATATGACATTGTCTGGTCATTCCAGACAATGCTATTACGGCTTGTTTGGGCTTTGTTAGGGTGGTGGTACTTTGCAAAATTTTTGACGTCCATCCATTTGGCAAAGATTTCCTTGATTAATGAAGTAGGGGCTTCCTCTATCTCCTCTTCCGAGCCTGAAGAGAGTGCATCCATTTAGTCTTGTGTTCCTCCTTCTCAAGTTCCTGCAGCTCCTCAGTGGTCAGCTCTTCCCTGCGCCCTCTGCTAACTCCTCCACTAGCGTACTGACACTAGTGGGCAGTCATGGCTTTGTCTCGAGAGAGAGGTAAACAAGGGTAGCGCGCGGTGTGTAACTCATTTTGACCCATACAAGTTCTAGCACGCGAGTCGTTTTTTAAACAAAGGTCGTATACCAAGCAAAAATTTTCACATCCAAACAGGACGTATACCAAGTTGGACTTATTCCAAAGCGGACGTATACTGAGGTACCACTGTATTGGCATGGTTTTTTTACAGGAATATTAAAATTAAGATAAGATTCTATTCAGATTTTTAATCCCAGAGTGTTAGTCACCCTGGATAACCAATGAAAGTCAGTGTATTATCAGCGACTGTCTCATTTCCATTGGAGTCCTTCAAGCTTGTCCCCCAAGATGCAACCCATACCAGTTGACTAACACCCAGGTACCTACTTGCTTGCTAGGTGAACTGGGACAGCAGATGTAAGGAACGCACCCAATGTTTCCACCTGGCCGGTGCTTGAACTATAGACACTCAGTGTATATGTTACCTACTAGGCCATGAGACACCATTTATTTCCTGTTGTTCAGGCAAAACTTGACCCGGTCCCATATCCTGTAGCTGGATCGCTAGCTCACTCAGCTCACACACTGAGGTCCAGAGTTCGAATGTCCGATACAGCTGGAAAACATTAGGGACGTGTTTCCATAAGACACATGCTGTCCCTGTTCACCCATCAGTATAAAATGGGTATCTGGGTGTTAGTCGACTGGTGTGGGTCGCATCCTGGGACAAAACTGACCTAATTTGCCCGAAATTCTCAGCATAACAAGCGGCTTTCTATATACTAGTAGTATGTCATTGATGTCAGCTAGGCCTGTATACCTTATACAGTGGTACCTCGACTTACGATATTTTTTCATTCCAGAATGCTGTTCAAGTGCCATTACCAAACGAATTTATCCCCATAAGAAATGATGTAAAATAGATTAGTCCTTTTAGACCCCCAAAATTACACTTACAAAAGCATTTAAAAAAATAAACTTACATAAAAGGGTGAGTTTGGGGACCATCGTAAGTCGAGGTACCACTGTACATGTACTTGTAGAAATAAAGACATTATTATTATTAATTATTATTATTATAAACCAATGCCTATGTACACACACAACCCGCACATATAAAAAGAGACGAGCTTACGACGACGTTTCGGTCCGACTTGGACCATTTACAAAGTCACACTAACACAAAGGACAGGTGGAAGGAGTATTTATAGGCAGGCAGACAGGGAGGGCACAAGAAAGTGGTGGAGGGGTAATGGAGGTAGTAGTGGTAGTAGTAGTATCTATGCCTATGGTTTGCAGTTTATGACGTGAAAGTTTATTCAGGCACAGGCACACAGAAGTACAATAATAATACATAGTGTAAATTACCTAGAACACAAAATGTGGTTAAATGTGCAAGGGGCTTGGAAATATGTACAGCAGGCATGTGTGAGCATGTTAGATAGGAGTGAATGGAGGCGAGTGGTTTTTGGGACCCGACGAGCTGTTGAGCAACCATGTTTTGGGTTGAAAATAGCGACTTTCCAGTGTATTTTCAGATGGTTTTCATGGTTGTATTCTCGGTTTCTTGGTCTCATTTGATGGAATGGAGGATACATTACAGAAATAGAGATGATTTTGATGGATTTTAGGACTAGAATTAGCTTGAAATTGAGGGTAATATTTTATGAAGGAATTCAGGGAAAACTGGTTACCCAGACTTGTGTCTTGGAGGTGGGAAGTACAGTGTTTGCACTTTGAAGGAGGGGTTTGGAATATTGGCTGTCTGGAGTAACATCTAAACTGTCGTATCTGGGCGCCTCTGCAAAGACAGTGATTATGTGTGAATGATGGTGAAAGTGTTAAATATAGTGAAAGTGTTTCTTTGATGAAAGTTAAGACACATGTGCAACATCTGGGTATCTTTATTGTAGACGTTTTGCCATACAGTGGCTTTATTTATACAGATTCTAGGACTAGAATTTGTATTGATAAAGCCACTGGATGGCGAAACGTCTACAATAAAGATACCCAGATGTTGCACATGTGTCTTAACTTTCATCTTGTCGGTATTGTATACCATACACACACAACCCGCACATATAAAAAAAGAGGAGCTTACGACGACGTTTGGTCCGACTTGGACCATTTACAAAGTCACACTAACACAAAGGACAGGTAATAGGGGTATTTATAGGCAGGCAGGCAGACAGGGGAGGGCACAAGAAAGTGTTGCCCTCCCCTGTCTGCCTGCCTATAAATACCCCTTCTTCCTGTCCTGTGTGTTAGTGTGACTTTGTAAATGGTCAAGTCGGACCGAAACATCGTCATAAGCTCCTCTTTTTTATATGTGCGGGTTGTGTGTGTATTGTTCCAGTCACGGTATTGTGCCTTTTTAGTTATTTATTGTATACCATTCTTGTACAAAGTGTTTCTTTCTTTTTTGGATCACTCTGCCTCGGTGGGAGACAGCCGATGTGTTGAAGAAAAGGTCAAAGTGACTTATTTCCAATGGAGTCCATGAGATAATATATATGCCATACTATTTCACTGTGAAAAATACTAATTTGTCTAAGGTGACCATTGCTGTGAGATTCCCATTAGTCACTTAGGCTCTGTGATCCATCTGTTGAAGGAGTCTCTTAGGCTTGACTGGTAATGCCTTATTAATGTACTACTACTAAATGAATAAATATATTCACGGTGAAGCACTACATAAAGGACATAGAGCACTCGGTGAATGAGAATCAGTCTAGTGTGCTTGGAGGAAGAAAAAAATAACAATAATTCCTATGGTCAACAGATTTTAACCAGCATCAATCACCACCTTGAAGGAAATACAAAATATTGTGGATTGAAACACTTATGCAACATGTGGGAATCTTTACGAGGAAATGTTTCGCCACACAGTGGCTTCATCAGTCCAATACAAAGAAGAACGGTGTAAGGAGAGGAGTTTTAGGTAATCAGTCCCTCAGCCTGGAATCGTGTGTTCAGTCCATCAATCTTGAAGAAAGTACAACATATGATCGAAGATCATATGCTGCACTTTCTTCGATCATATGCTGCACTTTCTTCGATCATATGCTGCACTTTCTTCGATCATATGCTGCACTTTCTTCGATCATATGCTGCACTTTCTTCGATCATATGCTGCACTTTCTTCGATCATATGCTGCACTTTCTTCGATCATATGCTGTACTTTCTTCGATCATATGCTGTACTTTCTTCGATCATATGCTGTACTTTCTTCGATCATATGCTGTACTTTCTTCGATCATATGCTGTACTTTCTTCGATCATATGCTGTACTTTCTTCGATCATATGCTGCCACTTTCTTCGATCATATGCTGCACTTTCTTTCGATCATATGCTCGTCACTTTCTTCATATGCTGACTCTCGATCATATGCTGCACTTTCTTCGATCATATGCTGCACTTTCTTCGGTCATATGCTGTACTTTCTTCAATCATATGCTGTACTTTTTTCGAACATATGCTGTACTTTCTTCAAGACTGATGGACTGAAGACACTGATTACCTCAAAATCCTCCTCTCCTTACACCATTCTTCTTTGTACTGGACTGATGAAGCCACCGTGTGGCGAAACGTTTCCTCAATAAACATTCACGTATGTGCCTTCGTATCTTGTTCATGATTGTTACCAGATACAGACGTGTAAATGGATCATCACCTTCATAACTTGTCCAGGTATCAATTATAATCATGGGGAAGCACTAAACCTGTAGGATTATACAGCACCTGTGGGGGGGGATGGAAGGCATTCAGGCTTAATTCAGGGAACTATGGCACAGGTCCAATTCCCTAGATCAAGAGCCTCTCACCAGCATCAAGGAACCTCCCTGAGGGGTCCAGGTATCAAAACTTTGGGTCCCCGTCCCTGGACCCCATTATGTACCTCTGTAATCTCTTCACTACAGCCCACAGGATGAGTATGGGGTGCTTAATAAAGATATTAAACCAATGTTGCTTAAGTATCTCATTCTTCAAATGGTTATCCAAGCCCCATAGCCTGATTGCTAAAGCTCTCACTTCACACAGCAAGGGTCTGCGTTCAATTCCCAGTGCGGGTAGAAATATTGGGCGTGTTTCTTTACACCGGTTGTCTATGTTCACCCATCAGTAAAATGGGTACCTGGGTGTTAGTCGACTGGTGTGGGTCGCATCCTGGGACAAGGACCTAATTTGCCAGAAATGCTCTGCATAACAAGGGGCTTTTTATACTGTAGTGTGTCATTGATGTCAGCTAGGACTGTATACCATGTACATGTAGTAAATAAAGATATTGATTATTATAATTTATCACACAATACGTATGTAGTGATGATTGAGGCGTCTTACTCGTCGCTACTCTGTCAATTCTCGGCGCAACTGCACCTCTATCACAGCACTAAACTCGCCACACTTACCTCCAGAACACAGTAAATTAATGGGAAATTGAGTTGTTGTTGTTGGGGTTTATAGCGCCACTAACAGGCGAAATTAGGTGTCAATACAAGAGCGCCAGTTGGTGGTGTTATTGTTATTGGTTTACAAGGGCTCGACACAGCGCCCTACCTCGCAGTGTAAATTTATTCAGGTAAGTAAGTAAGTAAGTTTATTCAGGTATACACAAATACATTTACATACATTATCATACATAGCAGCATATGTGTAGAGAACCTAGGATAACCCAAAAAAGTCAGACAGAGTGACTTATTTCCATTGGGGTCCTTTCTTATTTCCATTGGGGTCACATAGTAAGTAGGTAAGTTTATTCAGGTATACACAAATAGTCACATAGTAAGTAGGTAAGTTATTCAGGTATACACAAATACAGTCACATAGTAAGTAGGTAAGTAAGTTTATTCAGGTATACACAAATACAGTTGCATAGATTATATTATACATAGCAGCATATGTGTAGAGCACCTAGGATAACCCAAAAAAGAGTCAGAGAAAGTGACTTATTTCCATTGGGGTCTTTTTAATGCCTTATTTAATGCCTCATATTATCAAAAACAGATGAACCCCTACTCTCACCAACTGAGACAGCCAACAGACTTTGTTTTCTTCTCCACCATAGGAAAGAATCTAGCGAGTAAAATCCCAAGCTCGAACACCCGTCCAACAGACTACCTCACCAACACCTACCCTAATACACTATTCCTAGCTCCTACCAACCCAATTGAAGTCTCGCTCATAAGCAACACCCTTAAAAACAAGGCAAGAGACATAAACAGCTTACCACCTTTTATGTACAAAAAAGCTTCACAGGTACTGTCACCAATTATAGCAACACTATTCAATAAATCCATTGAAGCCTGTGGAAAATATTGGGTATTTTCCCGAAAGGTTATAATAATAATAATAATAATATTTTTATTTCTATGCATGTTACAAGTGTACAATGTTATTGGTAGTTACAATTATAAAATTGTAATGCAAGGAGAGCCACTGGCATGCCATGGCATTAGGGGCAGTTTATTCTAGAGACTTATTCACTAAGTACTTAATGCTAAAGAAATTGATTGAGTTTATTCTAGTTATGTATTATTTAAATTATAATATGGTTATACATACTATTAAAAGACAATACAAGAGAAATTGGTTGAGTTTAATCTAGTTGTATAATTTATTTCAAGTTACAGTATGTTGATGCTATACTAGTATAATAACAATACTAGAATTTTTTTTAGAGTTTCTTCTAGATATATATTTTATTTCACATTAAGAAAATTATGATACTATAAGATTTTAAATGACAATATGATGATATGAAATTGCAACAAGTGTTAAGGAGGATGAACTTATCAAATTGAGATCATCTTAAGTAAAATAATATTGGGTTTGAAAGTTTGTTACAGTATGAGTATTTAGTATAGGGTGAGTAGGTGATTTTTGAGAAGAGTCTTGAATTGATTTTCCGACAAGGTTAACTTGATATTTACTGGTAATGAATTCCAGATTCTGGGGCCCTTTATGTGCATAGAATTTTTACATTGGTTAGTATGGACTCGGGGTATGTCAAATAGTGATCTGTGTCTTGTGTCATGTTCGTGGGACCTATTAAAGTTGTTGTTGAGAATTCTGAGCGCAGGGTTGATATTAGCATGTAGAGTTTTATGTATGTAGAAGGCACATGAATAGGTATGAATATTTTTTATGGTGAGTAGTTTTAAGGTTCTGAATATAGGTGGAGTATGCTGTCTAGAGTGGGAATTTGTTATCATCCTGACTGCAGCCTTTTGCTGGGTTATGAGTGGTCTAAGGTGATTTAATGTTGTTGAGCTAGCCTTTCTAATGTGAATATTCTTAATGTGTGGCTGTTGGTTCGTATTTTTCTTGAGATGAAAACAGAACCATCCTGACGGTCGCGTGGGTACGCAGAGCTGGGTCAAGCGAGGGCAGAGAGCGGGTCAGTCTCGTGGGATAAGAGGAAGAAGGTTGAACGATGGGAGAGTTCTGATTATAATGGAGTCGGGAATCGGCGTTTACAACGACCAAATCGCGGTTAAGGGTCTCTCTTCACAATAGTGAATGTTGTGAATATTCGCCGGGAATAATGTGGGACATTAAGTCCAAGAAACTGCAATAATAGTGATAATGTGTTAAATAGTGACCGACGCTGCCATTACGGGTTTTTGATGGAGGAAATGTGCGTCGGTTTGATCAGTGTTCATCGTACACAATTATTAATGGATTAACTTCTAACGAGGGTAAATTAGTGGGACCTTAAACCGACGTGTGAATAGTGGTTAAAGTTATATTCAAATTCAAATTCTTTATTTCATGTAATACAAGGTGGGGGGTACTTATAGTTTTACATTAAAGTTGATATTACAAGATGGCCAATAATATGCCTAGGTATGCCTAGGCTTTTCAGGCAGTCTTATGATAGGTCTTATTCAATAGTGACACAATGATTATACAGATTGTAAGGTTAGGTTTACAAAATTTAGGTACTGGAATTTAAACATTGAGAATTTAACAATTAGTATAAAAAGTTAGCAATTAGTTTATATATTAATGATAAAGGTGATATATTGGCATAATATAGTTTCTATATTGGAGTGTCTTAGGCAAACTTATGACTAGCTTAAGTATTATGAAGCAATAGTTGTATTAGAATTTTGGTTAGAACTGTGCAAATTAAGGGGAATCACAGATATCAATAAGTGTATTTTGCTGTGGTTAGTAATGTGCAAATTAAGGAAAATCACAGATATCAATAAGTGTATTTTGCTGTGGATATGTGCAAGATAAAGTAGTTTTCGTATGGTTAGCTACCGGTTGGGTGCATAAGTGAGCTAAGATGTTTTTTAACGGTGCTTTTGAAAATGGAGGTTGTGTCTGCAGTTCTAGAGTTTTCAGGCAGGGAGTTCCAGATTTTAGGCCCTTTTATGTGCATTGATTTTTTGTATAGATTTAGTCGGACACGGGGAATGTCAAAGAGATGTTTATGTCTGGTATTATGTCTATGGGTCCTGTCACAACTGTCAAGAAAGTGTTTTAGCTCAGGGTTAAAGTTGGAATTAATGGTTCTATAAATGTAGATAGCAGAGTAGTAAGTATGGATGTTCTAAACTGTGAGTAGGTTTAGGTCTTTGAAGAGTGGGGTGTGCTGCCTAGCGTTGGATTGCGTGATAATTTTACTGCGGCTTTTTGTTGGTATTATTGGCTTTAGGTGGGTAATTGCTGTTGATCCCCATGCACAAATGGCATATGTGAGGTAGGGATAGATGAGTGAGTAGTATAGTGTGAGTAGGGCTGATTGTGGTACATAATACCGTATCTTAAGAGATCCCCACAGTTTTGGACACTTTCTTGTTATGTGTTGGATATGGGTGCTGAATTTCAGGCTGCTGTCAAGGTGAAGGCCCAGGAACTTGCCCTCGTTATGTCTAGCAATAGGTGTAGAGTTGATCTTAATGTTTAATTGTGGATCATCTGTTCTGTTGCCAAACATAATATAGAAGGTCTTATCAGTGTTGAGTGTAAGTTTATTGGCTGTCATCCATGTTGATATTTTTATTAATTCGTCGTTAACAATGGTATTAAGCGTGGCAAGGTTTGTGTGGGAGATGACATAAGTTGTGTCGTCAGCAAAGAGTATTGGTTTCAGGTGTTGTGATACATTGGGAAGATCATTGATGTATAAGAGGAAGAGCAGGGGACCAAGGACACTTCCCTGCGGTACGCCGGTGTCTAGTGGTAGTGTCGTGGAGGATGTGTCTTTAATAGTGACATACTGGAAAAATAAACACATAAGCAGTATAATGTGATCCTTTATTGACAACGTTTCGCCCACGCAGTGGGCTTTATCGAGTCACAGACAGATCTACCTGGAAACTGAACAACATGGAGATATATATAGGGTACAGTCAGGTGGAGAATGCTGGGTCAGGTGGAGAAAGCTGCATGTGACAGTCTTAAAAGTAGTGTGATAGTTAAAAACATTGTGTGACTTAAAGGACCTGCAGTGTACCATTCTTGAGTTCTAGGTGGGATAGCGTTGAAGAAGTTTCTTGGCAATAGGTTCAGCTATGTTGTAGAAGCCGTTGTTCTGGTTGAAGTTGTTGGATATACAGATGAGTGATGATTCTAGGATTCTTCGGTATTGCGTGTTGTCTTCTCTGGCGATGAGTCTTGCGTTTCTGTAGTTGATTAAATGGTTGTGTAAATTTCGGTGTTGAACACAGGCATTTCTTGAGTCGTCAGATCTGCCTGCGTACTGGTGTTCTGAAATGCGTGTTTGTAGGTCTCTGGATGTTTCGCCAACGTATAATTTGCTGCAGCCATTACAAGGGATTGTGTATACCCCTGCCGTGGATTGAAGCTTTTCCTGTCTGTTACTGGTAATGTTCAACACCGAAATTTACACAACCATTTAATCAACTACAGAAACGCAAGACTCATCGCCAGAAAGACAACACGCAATACCGAAGAATCCTAGAATCATCACTCATCTGTATATCCAACAACTTCAACCAGAACAACGGCTTCTACAACATAGCTGAACCTATTGCCAAAAAAACTTCTTCAACGCTATCCCACCTAGAACTCAAGAATGGTACACTGCAGGTCCTTTAAGTCACACAATGTTTTAACTATCACACTACTTTAAGACTGTCACATGCAGCTTTCTCCACCTGACCCAGCATTCTCCACCTGACTGTACCCTATATATATCTCCATGTTGCTCATTTTCCAGGTAGATCTGTCTGTGACTTCGATAAAGCCACTGCGTGGGCGAAACGTTGTCAATAAAGGATCACATTATACTGCTTATGTGTTTATTTTTCCATTGTGTCGGTATTTTATACCATTTATTTCAATAGTGACATACTGGTACCTATTAGTGAGGTAGGATTTGAGGTATGCTAGTGCATGACCTCTTATTCCATAGTGGTCAAGTTTGTGGAGTAGGATGCCGTGGTTTACTGTGTCAAAAGCTTTCCTTAAGTCAATAAAAAGTCCTAGTGGATATTCCTTATTTTCAAGTGCTGTGTAAAGCAGGTCTATCATTTTTACTATTGCATCGTTAGTGCTTTTATTTTTCCTGAAGCCAAATTGGCAGGGGTTGAGTATGCTTTGTGTCGTTATAAACGAGTATAATCTCTTGTGCACAAGTTTCTCGAATATTTTGGATAGCAATGGTAGATTTGATATAGGCCTATAGAAAGGGAAATAGCGAGAGGATACGAATCGCTGTTCCCGATCAACCCCGCATGTTACTTAAACCGTCCTGTCCCGTGGACGGTAGAGGGATCAAGGGAATCAATCTTCTCTTGACTCATCGGGACAACTACCAACATCATCGTCTTGCCGGAAGAATAATCTCTACCGAGCAGGACCACGAGATCCGTCGAAGAATAGCGACAAGAATGCGGCTTCCCCACCGTAAGTATGTAGACTGTCTTGGGTTACCATCTAGCCAGTAGGTATGTTGAGATATTGTGTGTCTGCGGTGGGAATGATGAGGATCTCCAGTGAACACCCAAGACGCAGATAAAGGGTGAGTGAATATTAATTAATTGTGCTCTCTCCTCCTCCTCCCCAATCAGTCAGACATTAACCCATACAGTCCACTAAAATTAACAATACCGTAACTATTGGTGTTACCCATTATTAATAAACTGGTCAAGGATAGATGTGGATTTAGAGTGAGAATATCGAAGGGACCCCTTGGATGCGACCAGGAGTGGGTCAAGTTTTCTCACACGCCTCAACAGGGGTAACCGCGGTAAAATTATACTAGTCGGTCATCTCCCCGGGAGATTATTTTGTTGTAAGTGGCGGTGAAGCCCAGACAGGTAATCTCTTAATTCCCCACAAAGCCTCTACCTTCCCATCAATTCTCAAAATAGCTAGGGTCACCCCGATCCACAAAGGTGGTGATCAAACAGACTTGAATAATTATAGACCAATTTCTAATTTACCACTGCTTTCTAAAATCTTCGAAAAATTAATTCATAGACAGATCTTTTCCTACCTCGTCTAACACAATGTATTCAACCCCTGTCAATTTGGATTCAGGAACAAGAGCACAAACGATGCTATTATACATATGCTAGAGTTAATATACACCGCGCTTGAGAAGAAAGAAGTCCCATTGGGAATCTTCATTGATATACGCAAAGCTTTTGATACAGTCGACCATGATTTACTGCTCACAAAATTAGCACACTATGGTATAAGAGGGCACCCACTCAACTACCTAAAGTCATACCTTAGCAACAGAAGCCAATACGTGTACACAAATGGAGCGAATTCTTCCACACAACAAATTACAGTCGGAGTCCCTCAAGGAAGTGTCCTGGGATCACTCCTATTCCTCATTTACATAAATGACCTACCGAATGCATCACAACTACTCAAACCCATATTATTTGCAGATGACACAACATATGTCTTCTCTCACCCAAATCCAGTCATACTGGCCAACACTGTTAATGCCGAATTACAGAAAATATTAACATGGATGACGACTAACAAGCTTACTCTCAATATTGACAAGACCTACTTCATACAGTTTGGAAACAAAGCCACAAATGTTCCACTTAACATAACGCTCAATGGTTCACCCATCACAAGACTCACAGAGGGAAAATTCCTAGGAATCCACCTTGACAGTAGCCTTAAATTCCAAACACACATACAACAAATTTCCAAGAAAAGCTCAAAGACAGTTGGCATATTATCAAAGATACGCTATTATGTGCCTCAATCAGCTCTCCTTGCACTATATCATTCACTTATCTACCCTTATCTCACCCATGGAATCTGTGGATGGGGATCAACAACATTAAATCACCTTAGACCACTCATAACCCAGCAAAAGGCTGCAGTCAGAATGATAAATTCCCACTCCAGACAGCATACTCCACCAATATTCAAAAGCCTAAAACTACTCACCAAAAGAACATTCATACTCCATAATTAATCTGATGGATTACATGAGAACTGAAATGTCTGATAGGGAACCTCATAGAAATGGTAACCTTAGACTTGCAAAAGGCCTTCGATACTGTCAACCACAATATATTATGTAAGAAACTTCAAGCTATCGGCATAGGTTCCATAGACTGGTTTAAGTCCTATCTTAGCAATACGAAACAAATTGTCAAAATCAACAAAAAAGAATCAGAACCCCTTCCGATAATATGTGGAGTTCAAGGTAGTATTCTGGGTCCCTTATCATTTCTATGTTATGTGAATGACATGCCTATCAGTGTCAAGTTCAAACTCCTACTGTATGCGGATGACAGTGCTTGTAAGTGTCAGGTAAAGACCCACAAGATAGAGCTAATGTAATAACACTGGAACTGGAGTCCTGCAGCAAATGGTTAGTAGACAACAAACTATCGTTACACCTCGGGAAAATGGAAGCCATACTCTTTGGCATGAAACAAACTGAGAGGGTAAATAATTTTAATGTCCGGTGTAATGGGGAACCCATCACTTCAGTTTCCTCAGTAAAATATCTGGGAATCCCCTTTGACCCATGCATGTCAGGAGAACTGATAGGGAACAGTGTAGTAAAGAAAGCGAATGCCAGACTGAAGTTCCTATACAGACAAGCACAATGTTTACCTACTGAGGCTCGCAGGACCCTATGTCTAGCCCTTATACAATGTCATATGGACTACGCTTGCTCTTCATGGTACTCTGCCTTGACAAAAAAACTGAAAGATAAACTGCAAATCACATAGAACAAAATAAGATTCATCCTGGACCTGGGACCAAGAGAACATGTAGGCTAGGATGAATTACAACAAATAGATATGCTGAATGTTGAAGACATAGTAAAGCAACTGAAGTTAAATCAAGTTTATAAAATAGCTCACGACAGTCATAGTACTAGGGGGAGAGAGTACAACTTTGTAGTACCCACATTCAGTGGCCAGGCTTCAAACACCTTTTATTGTACAGCAATAAAGGAATGGAACAGATTGCCTACATTGCCAAAATGTACCTAATGAATGTAGCGACAGATTGGGAGGAGAATGATTTGTTACTTTTTTAGCTAACATACATGTAAATGTAAATAACTCTTTTTACCTTATTCCTAGTATATATCCTTTATAGTATAATAAGAAATCTCCTTCATTGTATAATAAGGTATTAAAAGGACCCCAATGGAAATAAGTTACTCTGACTTTTTTGGGTTATCCTAGGTTTCTACACATATGCTGCTATGTATGATAATCTATGTAACTGTATTTGTGTATACCTGAATAAACTTACTTACCCTGGTACCTACTTTGTGAACGGAACAGGTGTAAGGAAACGCGCCCAATGTTTCTACCCTTGCTGGGGATTAAACCACGGACACTAAGCGTGTGAAGCGAGAGCGTTGCTTACCAGGCCACGGGTAATCAATAGGCTTATTCATTTCAAAAGAATATGCCTTGAGAAGGGAGATTATATAGGCATGAGCGAGGAGAGTATACGAGGAATGTGTTTGTGAGTATACTTCTGTTTATACATGAATGTATACTGGCCTGGTGGCTAAAGCTTTCGCTTCACACGGCGAGTGTCAGGTTCGATTCCTGGCGAGGGTAGAAACATTGGGCGTGTTTCTTTACATCGGTTGTCTATGTTCACCCGTCAGTAAAGTGGGTACCTGGGTGTTAGTGGACTGGTGTGGGTCGCATCCTGGGACAAAACTGACCTAATTTGCGGGAAATGCTCAGCATAACAAGGGGCTTTCTATATAGAAGTATGTCATTGATGTCAGCAATGGTCTGTATACCTTGTACATGTACTTGTAGTAAATAAAGATATTATTATTATTATTAACATGGTTTTAGTTGAGAGATTTTGTTTGTCGACCACGGCATCCTACTCCAAAAACTTGACCATTATGGTATAAGAGGCCACGCTCTTATATATTTCAAATCCTATCTTACTAACAGGTAACAATACGTCACAATTAAAGACACAACCTCATCTACACGACCACTTTATACTGGAGTCCCCTGCTCTTCCTCCTATACATCGATGATCTTCCCAACGTATCCCAACACCTGAAACCAATTCTCTTTGCTGATGATACGACTTATGTCATCTCTCACCCAAATATTGCCTCACTCAACACCATTAATGAAGAGCTACTAAAAATATCAACCTGGATGACAGCCAACAAACTTACACTTAACACTGACAAAACCTTCTACATTATGTTTGGTAACAGAACAGGTGTTGCACAACTGAACATAATGATTGACAACACTCCTATTGATAAACACAATGAGGGCAAATTCCTGGGCCTACACCTGGAGAGCAACCTGAATTTTAACACCCATATCAACCACATTGCAAAAAACGTATCCAAAACGGTTGGGATCCTCTCTAAGATACGTTACTATGTACCACAAGCAATTAGCCCTACTCACACTATACTATTCACTCATTTATCCCTACCTCACCTATGCCATATGTGCTTGGGGATCAACAGCAATAACCCACCTCAAACCAATATTAACTCAACAAAAAGCCGCAGTAAGAATTATCATGCAATCCAATCCCAGGCAACACCCTGGCCCCCCCCTCTTCAAATACCTAAATTTACTCACTGTTCAGAACATCCACACTTACTACTGTGCAACCTACATGTACAGAACCATAAATTTCAATATTAACCCTGAACTAAAACGCTTTTTGATAGTTGTGACAGGACCCATAGCACAATACCCGACACAAAAATCTCTGACAGTCCGTGTCCGGCTAAATCTATACATTCAATGTACATTAAAGGGCCTAAAATCTGGAACTCCCTACATGAAAACTTAAGTGGAGGCAGGAACCATACATAGCGAGGTTTGATAAAGCTCATGGAGCAGGGAGAGAGAGGACCTAGTAGCAATCAGTGAAGAGGCGGGACCAGGAGCTATGAATCGACCCCTGCAACCACAAATAGGTGAGTACAAATAGGCGAGTACACACACACACACACACACATCCTCCTCATCTTCACCAACACTGACCCAAAGGACAGTAAATACAAAATCCCGAATATAGTTATTGTCTAATAAATCTCAAACTAGTCTTAAGTTTGCCTGATATACTTCAATATTGGAGCTTTAATAGAAACTATGTAACATGCCAAGACGAAACCATCCTTATTACTAATTGTACAATCTAAATATTCTGAACTATCTCACTATTGTAAATCTATTTAATCATTTGAAATTTGTATTCATATGAAATTTGTAATATAGATCAAGAACTAGTATTAAGTCTGCCCGAAATGCTTAGCATGCCCAGGCATGCCCGGGTATGCTGGTGGCCATCTTTGTAATTATTGTCTTTAA
>WNWK01024533.1:0-29615 GCA_009830355.1 Cherax destructor
ACTACCACAGGTAGACAGGAGTACACCACAGGTAGACAGGTGTACCACCACAGGTAGACAGGTGTACTATAACAGATAGACAGGTGTACTACCACAGGTAGACAGGTATACTACCACAGGTAGACAGGAGTACCACCACAGGTAGACAGGTGTACCATCACAGGTAGACAGGTGTACCATAACAGATAGACAGGTGTACTACCACAGGTAGACAGGTGTACTATCACAGGTAGACAGGAGTACCACCACAGGTAGACAGGTGTACCACCACAAGGTAGACAGGTGTACCATAACAAATAGACAGGTGTACTACCACAGGTAGACAGGTCTACTACCACAGGTAGACAGGTGTACCACCACAAGGTAGATAGGTGTACCATAACAGATAGACAGGTGTACTACCACAGGTAGACAGGAGTACCACCACAGGTAGACTGGTGTACCACCACAGGTAGACAGGAGTACCACCACAGGTAGAAAGGTGTACTACCACAGATAGGTGTACCACCACAGGTAGACAAGTGTACCACCACAGATAGGTGTACTACCACAGGTAGACAGGTATACCACCACAGGTAAACAGGTGTACCACCACAGGTAGACAGGTGTACTACCACAGATAGGTGTACCACTACAGGAAGACAGGTGTACCACCACAGGTAGACAGGTGTACCACCACAGATAGACAGGTGTACCACGACAAGTAGACAGGTGTACTATCACAGGTAGACAGGAGTACCACCACAGGTAGACAGGTGTACCACCACAGGTAGACAGGTGTACCACCACAGGTAGACAGGTGTACCACCACAAGTAGACAGGTTTACCACCACAGGTAGACAGGTGTACCACCACAGGTAGACAGGTGTACCACCACAGATAGACAGGTGTACAACCACAAGTAGACAGGTGTACTACCACAGGTAGACAGGAGTACCACCACAGGTAGACAGGTGTACCACCACAGGTAGACAGGTGTACCATAACAGATAGACAGGTGTACTACCACAGGTAGACAGGTGTACTACCACAGGTAGACAGGAGTACCACCACAGGTAGACAAGAGTACCACCACAGGTAGACAGGTGTACTACCACAGATAGGTGTACCACCACAGGTAGACAGGTGTACCACCACAGATAGGTGTACCACCACAGGTAGACAGGTGTACCACCACAGGTAGACAGGTGTACTACCACAGATAGGTGTACCACTACAGGAAGACAGATGTACCACCACAGGTAGACAGGCGTACCATTACAGATAGATAGGTGTACCACCACAGGTAGACAGGAGGACCACCACAGGTTGACAGGTGTACCACCACAGGTAGACAGGTGTACCACCACAGATAGGTTTACCACCACAGGTAGACAGGAAGACCACCACAGGTAGACAGGAGGACCACCACAGGTAGACAGGAGGACCACCACAGGTTGACAAGTGTGCCAATACAGGTAGACAGGAGGACCACCACAGGTTGACAGGTGTATCACCACAGGTAGACAGGTGTACCACCACATGTAGACAGGTGTACCACCACAGGTAGACAGGTGTACCACAACAAGTAGACAGGTGTACCATCACAAGTAGACAGGTGTACTACCACAGGTAGACAGGAGTACCACCACAGGTAGACAGGTGTACTACCGCAGACAGGTCTACTACCACAGGTAGACAGGTGTACCACCACAGTTAGACAGGTGTACTACCACAGGTAGACAGGAGAACCACCACAGGTAGACAGGTGTACCACCACAGGTAGACAGGAGTACCACCACAGGTAGACAGGTGTACTACCACAGATAGGTGTACCACCACAGGTAGACAGGTGTATCACCACAGGTAGACAGGTGTACTACCACAGGTAGACAGCTGTACTACCACAGGTAGACAGGTGTACCACCACAGGTAGACAGCTGTACTACCACAGGTAGACAGGTGTATCACCACAGGTAGACAGGTGTACTACCACAGGTAGACAGGTGTACCACTACAGGTAGACAGGTGTACCACCACAGGAACCCAGGTGTAGAGAACAGTGTTGCACAGAACCAGGGACTAGAGACCAACACAACACACTGCAATAACATCAGTTAAGAAGAGTTAGGGAAGATATCCGAAATAGGAGAAAGAAGAGGAGGAGGAGGAGGAGGAGGAGGAGGAGGAGGAGGAGGAGGAGGAGGAGGAGGAGGAGGGAGGAGGAGGAGGAAGAGAGGAGGAGGAGGAGGAGGAGGAGGAAGAGGAGGAGGAGGAGAAGGAAGAGGAGGAGGAAGAGGAGGAGGAGAGGAGAGGAAGAAGAGGAGGAGGAGGAGGAGGAGGAGGAAGAGGAGGAGGAGGAGGAAGAGGAGGAAGAGGAGGAGGAGGAGGAGGAGGAGGAGGAGGAGGAGGAGGAGGAAGAGGAGGAGGAGGAGGAAGAGGAGGAGGAGGAGGAGGAGGAGGAGGAGGAGGAGGAGGAGGATGAGGAGGAGGAGGAGGAGGAAGAGGAGGAGGAGGAGGAGGAGGAGGAGGAGAGGAGGAGGAGGAAGAGGAGGAGGAGGAGGAGGAAGAGGAGGAGGAGGAGGAGGAGGAAGAGGAGGAGGGAGGAGGAAGAGGAGGAGGAGGAGAAGGAAGAGGGAGGAGGAGGAGGAGGAGGAAGAGGAGGAGGAGGAGGAAGAGGAGGAGGAGGGAGGAGGAGGAAGAAGAGGAGGAGGAGGAGGAGGAAGAAGAGGAGGAGGAGGAGGAGGAGGAAGAGGAGGAGGAGGAGAAGGAAGAGGAGGAGGAGGAGGAGGAGGAAGAGGAGGAGGAGGAGAAGGAAGAGGAGGAGGAGGAGTAGGAGGAAGAGGAGGAGGAGGGAGGAGGAGGAGGAAGAGGAGGAGGAGGGAGGAGGAGGAGGAGGAGAGGAAGAGGAGGAGGAAGAGGAGGAGGAGGAGGAGGAGGAGGAGGGAGGAGAGGAGGAGGAGGAGGAAGAGGAGGAGGAGGAGGAGGAAGAGGAGGAGGAGGAGGAGGAGGAGGAGGAGGAGGAGGGAGGAGGAGGAGGAGGAGGAGGAGGAGAGAAGAGGAGGGAGGAGGGAGGAGGAAGAGGAGGAGGAGGAGGAAGAGGAGGAGGAGGAAGAGGGAGGAGGGAGGAGGAAGAGGAGGAGGAGGAGGGAGGAGGAGGAGGAGGAGGAGGATGAGGGAGGGAGGAGGAGGAAGAGGAGGAGGAGGAGGAAGAGGAGGAGGAGGAGGAGGAGGAGGGAGGAGGAGGAAGAGGAGGAGGAGGAGGAAGAGGAGGAGAAGGAGGAGGGGGAGGAGGAGGAAGAGGAGGAGGAGGAGAAGGAAGAGCAAGGGCGCCGGTAGAAGACAGATTGTGTCAACAGAAATGAGTCAGCTCCTTCCCCTTCTTCTTGCTCTCTCCTTCCCCCCTTCTTTCCTCTCCTCCCCACAAACCTCACCTCCCTCCAGTCTAGATTTCTACAGGATCTTACTTAGTCTTCACCTTAGCTGGCTCGTCTTGCCAATGCACTTTCATCTAAATCCATCACTATATATAATTCGTAAGACTTTCTTACTCTTTCTAAGAAAATACCAAAGACATAACCCAAGGCACGATAAACCTCCTTGATATCCCCCACGTTTGACACAACCTGTGTAAAAACTCCGTCAAAAACCTTAATTACTGGGAATACTTGGAGTCATTTGACCTGTACTCACTGAAGCGCAGGCGCGAGAGATACATCATAATCTACACCTGGAAAATCCTAGAGGGACTGGACCCAAATCTGCACACAGAAATCACTCCCTACGGAAGCAAAAGACTGGGCAGACGGTGAACATTCTCCCCCCTCCCCCGATGAAAAGCAGGGGTGCAATGAGTACACTAAGATAAAATAAATGCCCTGGGCCCAAGACTTCAATAGCCTCCCACCAGGCATAAGGGGAATTACCAGTAGACCCCTGGCTGTCTTCAAGAGGAAGCTGGACAGGCACCCAAAGTCAGTACCCGATCAGCCGGGCTTTGGTTCGTACATTGGACTACGTGCGGTCAGGAGTAACAGCCTGATTGATCAGGCACGGATCCACCACGAGGCCTGGTCAGGGACTGGCCCGCAAGGGCTTTGACCCCGGAACACCCTCCAGGTAGACTCCAGGCAGGTGCATAAAAGGTCCAAAAATCTGGAACTTCCTTCTTGATGGTTCTAAAAGTCCCTATCAGAGCTAACATAATCTAGACAACAATCCGCTATGTTAAACAAAACCTGTTTTCATCAAGTTGTGTCCCTGTTCTTTAGCCGTTTTTTAACTGTCGTATATAACTGGTAACATATATTGTCCCATTATATTTGCATTGTAATGTAAGCAACTTTCAGCATCTGTGTCCAGCCACGACATAAGTATTTTGTAATTCATCATCTGCCATTAACTACCTTTGTTATTGTATCTGTGATTGTAGTTAGCTACACAATACGTCTTACATAATAGGCTATGTCTAGTTCTTAACATAAAAGTCTTATTATTTGCTGCCCAGAATGTATTGTAGAGTTAGTAGCTTTCGTTTGTGGCTACAATTGAATCAGTGCATGTGTCTACATTATTTGTTCAGATAAATAAAACATTATTGTCATTATCATATACAGTGATCACTAACCAAGAGTGTAGTGGAAGGGCGGCATCTGCTCTTGCTCTTACCTTCTTATATTTTTGAAAGGTTTTCAAGATTACCAATCATATGGAATCGCAGCAGTTACACAACCCAGATCAAAGTGTATTAAGAACAGGTCGCTCCTGCCCTTCACAACTGCTGGGCTAATACATGGTCTTGGCTGCTCTAAGTTTAAGACAGACAAAATGCTAGCCGTCTTTAAGAGGGAACTCGACAGATTCCTCAAAATAGTTCCTGATCAACCGGATTGTGGTGCATACATTGGACTGCGGGCGTCGGGCACTAACAGCTTGATGGATCAGGCCAGCAACCAGGATGCCTGGTCTGGGACCGAACCGCGGGGGCGGAGACCTCCAGAAACAACAAATAAGCCATACTGAATTGGACATATAAACAAGATCGTGTACTAACGTTACCTTGTGACACTCAGCTCAACTCCTTGCTTATAACTGGTGTTGTCATCACAGCAGTGCACTCCACTCATAGTATTATTATTACTTGTCATCACAGCAGTGCACTCCACTCATAGTATTATTATTACTTGTCATCACAGCAGTGCACTCCACTCATAGTATTATTATTACAAGCAAAACTAAGCGCTAAGCCAAATATAGCTATTCAAAAAGAATTAATGCACGTTCTTGGGAATTCCATTTCACTTAAGTTACTCTAACATTATGGTAATTAATTAACTAGAGAAAATGCTTTGAAAGAAGTCAGATATATTCTGTGTGTCAAGTACTGGAAATAATCTTGAGAGAAATAATGAAACTGTCATAGGAATGCAATTAGAAGCTGAGTCAATCTTTCATTCACTATAACATGAATGTAGATATATTTACGGAGCAACTTGTAATGTCACCAGACTGACTGATGTTGTGGTAGCCAGTCTTAGGCTTAGTTACAAGTACTTCTGGCAGTTTAGCATCATCCCAGACTATGGACATTTTTTTGAACAATATGTACTTCATTGTCTATTTGAAGAATATAGATGATTATTTTATTCAAAACTAAGCGCTAAACCCACTAGGGTTGAGGACATATAGTATAATAAACCTGTGAGGTATGTCGAGGTATCTTATTAGTGAAAATAAGATACAATATATTCTGAATAAGTATTGTAAATTGTAGATTCATACCCAGATGTACTCCTGTTAATCCTCTTAGGGCCTAGTTCCAAGGCTTTTTGAATATCCATATGATCTTGCGCTACCATTAATCATTGTAGGGCCTAGTTCCTAGCTCTTTTGTGTATCTATATTTTCTTACGCTATGAAATCTAATGTATCTTAGTGGTTTTAGTGTCACGCTGTGACCAAAAATAGAGGATGCCATTTTGCATAGTGTCACTTTTTATGTCGCCCTTTGTTTTATTTTCTATTTCTTCCCAGGTTTGGTCAATATTTTCTCCTAGGGCACCACGATGTGGATGGAGACACAATATAGCTCATGTTGTGATAGCCCTTAACACCAGGAGGAAAGCCTCAGTACAGCACATGATGTGGTAGCCCTTAACACCAGGAGGAAAGCCTCAGTACAGCACATGATGTGGTAGCCCTTAACACCATGAGGAAAGACTCAGTAAAGCACATACTGTGGTAGCGCTTAACACCAGGAGAAAAGACTTCAGTACAGCATATGTTGTGGTAGCTCTTTTCTGTCATGTCAGAGATCACAGTCATCCTATTGATTGGTCTTCTGCTAAAACTGTTTACCCTACGTCCAACTTTCACAGTCGTCGTCTTGTTGAATCCTCCCTTATACACAACTTTCCTTGTATGAATCTGAGTCCTGGTTTTGTCTCTGTTGAATGCTCCAAACTCCAGAAAACCCGTGACTTAACCTGATTCTTTTTTCCCTTCTCCCTCTTTCCTTTTTCTTCTTTCTCTGTGTTTTCTTTATTTTGCCTTGTTTATGTGGTTCATTATTATATTTTACCCCCTCTTTGTTCTTGCCCCTACCCTATGTGGGCCACTAGCTCCCTTGCAGTGCTCCTCTTTCTTAGTATTTGACTGACTCCCCTACTACTACTACTACTACCACTATTACTCCACCACTTTCTCTTGTTCCCGCCCCTGTCGGCTGCCTATTTAAACTCCCTCCTTCCCTTCTTTTTGTTAGTGTGACTTTGTAAATGGTCCAAGTCGGACCGAAACGTCGTCGTAAGCTCCTCTCTTCCATATGCGGGTTATTTGTATATTGTTCCAGTCACGGTATTGTGCCTTTTTTGTTATTTGTTGTGGTAGCCCTTAACACCAGGAGGAAAGACACAGTACAGCACATGTTGTGGTAGCCCTTAACACTAGGAGGAAAGACACAGTACAGCTTATGTTGTGGTAGCCTTTAACACCAGGAGGAAAGACTCCGTATGGCTCACGATGTGATAGCCCTTAACAATCTAAATAATAAATTACTATACCTTTAAAAAATCATGACTATGACAATGTCTGCCCCCTAACAGAAGCCACTTAACATAAAATTTCTTTAGTTACATAAAAAAGGGTCTATTTGCAAAACAACGAACCTTTTAAAAAAAGAGGCTGGACTTTTCACTTGGTGAAAATAAGTATAGAATATTATATTTACGAAACAATAAAAGTATACCTAGTCTTTTAGGAAGTTACTGCACTTTAGTGAAGTGAAAAGAAGTGTATAATAAAAATATTTCTGATCAAGGAAGGTTTTATCATGCATGTCACCTGACTACGATATGCTTGGCTAGCTCTAGGCATATCCTCGTACCTAGGCAACACTCAGCAGCTGGATGATCATACCTAGCTGCTGGGAGCTAGGAGACATAGACACCTGACTAGGCTAACTCTTGGAATATCCTCGTCCCTAGGCAACACTTAGCAGCTGGACGATCAAACCTAGCTGCTGGGAGCTAGGAGATCCTACCTACCTCGAGTTTCTCAAACCAGCCACATCCATAATGCATCAATCATTACCCTAAGTAAATGAACAGTTTCAGTTCTGAAGATTATATGAATTTTGGTAAAGATCAGGTCCACGATGGCTTTCTAACCTGAGTCAGCGGTCAGGTTCTTGGTACAGCCGGTCAGTGTTCTCCCTGGGGGTCCTGCCTGCACCTGGATACAACATGGCCTCAAAACACGTGTTTAACCTTGTTTGTAAACCTTTATTGCTTGTTTTAGCAAACAAACAGCCAAAAAATACGGTTATGAAGTATGCCCAGGCGAGGAATTTTAGGATGAGTTAGTTTAGAAGTTCCGGATGTTAATGTTTACCTCTCTGTCTCACTCTCTCTCTCTCTCTGTCTCTCTCTCACTCTCTCTCTCTCTGTCTCTCTCTCACTCTCTCATTGGCGATAGTTATGTCTATTAGGAAAAATGGACTTTGATCTTAAGTAAACCCTCGTACAAATGCTCATTGTTGAACTCATTAGAATTAGTGTTAAGTATGTCTGCCCATCTGTACAGAGTCAAAATTTAAATATTTGTTATTCTACGTTAGGTTACCTGGAGTCTACCTGGAGGGCATTCCGGGGATCAATGTCCCCGAAGCCCGTTCTATGACCAGGCCTCCCGGTGGATCAGGGCCTGATCAACGAAGCTGTTACTGCTGGCTGCACGTAGTCCAACGTACGAACCACAGCCCTGCTGATCTGGCACTGACTTTAGGTATCTGTCCAGCTCCCTCTTGAAGGCAACCAGAGGTCTACTGGTAATGCCCCTTATGGCTGGTGGGAGGCTGTTGAACAGTCTTCGGTCCCGGACACTGTTCTTAGTGTACCAGTGGCGCCCCTACTTTTCACTGGGGGTACGTTGCAACGTCTGCCAAGTCTTTTGCTTTCGTATGGAGTGATTTCTGTGTGCATATTAGGGACCAGTCCCTCCAGAATCTTCCAGGTGTAGATTATGATATATCTCTCGCCTGCGCCCCAGTGAATATAAGTCTAGTGCTTCCAGGCGTTCCAGGTTGTTAAGATGTTTGATGGAACTTATACGTGCAGTAAAGGTTCTCTGTACATTCTCTAGATCTGCAATTTCACCTGCCTTGAATGAGGATGTTAATGTACAGCAGTATTATAGCCTAGAGAGAACAAGTGATTTAAAAAGGATCATCACTGGCTTAGCATCTCTTGTCTTGAATGTTCTCATTATTCATCCTATCAGTTTCCTCGCAGATGTGATAGTGGCATTGTTGTGGTCCTTTAAGGTGAGGTCTTCGGACATTACCACAACCAGGTCCTTCACATTACTTTTCCTCTCTATTGTGTGATTGGTGTTTGTAGTGTACTCAGTCCTAGCTATTGTTTCCTCCAGTTTTCCATAACGGAGTAGTTGGAATTTGTCTTCATTGAACATCATATTTTCTCTGTTGCACATTGGAAAACTTGGTTTATATCTTCTTGGAGATTTGCCGTGTCCTCAATGGATGACACTCTCATGCAGATCCTAGTATCATCTGCAAAGGATGATACAATGCTATGGTTTACATCCCTGTCTATGTCTGATATGAGAATGAGGAACAGGATAGGCGCGAGTACTGTGCCTTGTGGGACAGAGCTCTTCACTATGGCAGCATCCGATTTAACTGTTTACCACTACTCTTTGTGTTCGATTGGTTAGAAAGTTGAAGATTCATCTGCCTACTTTGCCAGTTATCCCTTTAGCACACATTTTGTGTGCTATTACACCATGATCGCACTTGTCAAAGGCTTTTGCAAAATTTGTGTATACTACATCTGCATTCTGTTTGTTTTCCAGTGCATCTAAGACCATATCATAGTGGTCTAGCAGTTGCGAGAGGCAGGAGCGACCTGCTCTGAAACTATGTTGCCCTGGGTTGTGCAATTTTTGGGAGTTCAGGTGGTTTGCTATCCTGCTTCTTAGAACTCTTTCAAAGATTTTTATGATATGGGACGTTAAGGCTATTGGTCTATAGTTCTTAACTACTGCTTTGCTGACACCTTTGTGGAGTGAGGCTATATCTGTTGTTTTCAGTGACTGTTGAATCTCACCTGTGTCTATGCTCCTTCTCCATAGCATACTTAGGGAACGTGAGAGGGGTTTCTTGCAGTTCTTAATGAACACAGAGTTCCACGAGTCTGGGCCTGGGGCTGAGTGCATGGACATGTCGTCGATGGTGTTCTCAAAGTCTAGAGGAGTTAGGGTTATGTCAGAAATTTGGTATACATTGGCATGGTTTTGAGGCTCATTCATGAAAAAATTGTTTGGATTGTGTATCTTTAGACTGATTAGTGGCTCGCTGAACACAGAGTCATATTGAGATTTCAGTATCTCACTCATTTCTTTGTTGTCATCTGTGTAAGATCCGTCTTGTTAAGGTAAATTAAGGTATATTTACGCATAATTAACCTTTAATGAAATAACCGCTAAGCTTACGTCTGGAAACGTGGGACAGACTTACATCTGTCGATTTCGGCACAGACTTACGTCTGGCAGCACAGGACAGTTTTACGTTTGGCAGTGGGAGACAGACTAAAGTCTGGCAGGGCGACAGATTTATGTCTGGCACCTAAGGATAAATTTGCGTCTGGCAACGTGGGACAGACTTACTTACGTTTGGCAGTGCAAGACAGATTTACGTCTGGCAGCGTGGGACAAACTTATGTCTAGCAGTGCAATGCAGATTTACGTCTGGCAGCGCGGGACAGACTTATGTCTGGCAGTGCAAGACAGATTTTCGTCTGGCAGCACAAAGCAGACTTACGTCTGTCACCGCAAAGTAAACTTACGCCTGGCAGCACTGGACAGACATCTGGCAGCGCCTGGTAAACTTTCGTCCGGCAGCGCGGTACAAACTTTCGTCTGGCAGCGTAAGACAGTTGACTGTAAATTTAAGCTTTGGTATTTTGGTGAGTGAAACGTCTTATAAATACAGGTTCCTTCCTATGTTGTACATGTGTTCGTTATACAGGGTTGTGTATTACAGATCAGTAGCAGCTCAAACTATAATAGTTCTCTAGGTTACTCTAGTTTTGTTGCCTCTGTGAACACAGGCGCAGACATTCTTCTTCTTCTTCTTGGCATAGAGTATTTTATTGTACTTATGATACTGGGGTTAGTGCTGTTATGTCCAGCAATGGCCCCTGAGACGCGACTCCCAGCACTGACCCATCTATATTCTGAATTTACACATATATGAGTGATGTCAGAAGACATGACTGACGTCACAGGACACGAGTGATGTCAAAAGATCTCCTATTGACGCCACAAGTGATAAGTGATGCCACAGGTCATGGGTGACATCGGTAGCCTGCCGAGACGTCTTGGCGTTAGATAGCACTAAGAGGTTAAGATGGAAAGGTTACTCTTCACCCCTCTTACCCATCTCCTATCTTTTCCACTCTTTCCTTTACCCTCCCTCCCACCTTTCCCCATCCTAACCCTTTCCTTCCCTCCACATTACCCCGCCCCTCTCTGTCCCCTCTGTCTCTCCCTCTTCACTCATGGCTATCTTACAGCATTACTCATCGTCTGCTTCTGCTTCTACTACTACTGTTGTTGCTGCTGATGTCACTGTTGCTGTTGTTATTGCTGCTGCTGCTCTTGCTGCTATTGTTGTTGCTGCTGCTGCTGCTGTTGCAGGTGTTGTTGTTGTTGCTGCTGCTGTCACTGCTGTTGTTGCTGTTGTTGTTGCTGCTGCTGTCACTGCTGCTGTTGTTGTTGCTGCTGCTGTTGCTATTGTTTTTGCTGCTGTTGCGGGTGTTGTTCTGCTAGGGTGAGATTGACATAGACTGAATGATTATCATCTCTGGGTGGATCAAACTCTGTTACAATTGGTAGCTCAATTTCTGATTGAGGAGGATCTACACTGGTATCCACAAATGATACTTGAGGATTTCTCAACACTTGTCGTGTACGTAGGGAATAGCGACATTCAGGTTGATCATCTGACTGATCATTAGAGGTAGAGGGTACAGCAACAGGAGAATTATCAGAGTCTGTCTCGCTTGTCTGGTTGTCAGGGTTGTCAGGGACCTCGTCCTCATCGCAAACTAATTTCATATGATCTAAATGCGATTCTTTAAACTGACCCGTACTAATTTCTCTAACTTTATACTTATTGTCATTAATATGTTTGACTACTCTGTAAGGACCAACAAACTTTTGGTCTAGTTTTGGCATTGCTGAAGTTTTGTTAAAGTTAGTCAACATAACTCTCGAACCTACTTTAACTTTGGTCGGTTT
Source organism: Cherax destructor (assembly GCA_009830355.1). Classification (NCBI taxonomy): domain Eukaryota; kingdom Metazoa; phylum Arthropoda; class Malacostraca; order Decapoda; family Parastacidae; genus Cherax; species Cherax destructor. The sequence continues at coordinate 11,800 of WNWK01024533.1, forward strand.
GGCTCGAGTGTTAGTTACTCTAGTAAATTCTGCTGTTGACTTATGAAGTGTTTCACAAATTCGTCTGAAAACACTCTGAGCTTGACTGGTATGAATTGCAATGAAATCATCAGGATTGTAAGTTAGTTTTGGATTAGAATATAACAACTCATAAGGCAAACACTTATCAACACCATACAATGCATAATGTGGGGTGTCACCTATAGAAGCATTATAAGCAGAATTTATTGCACACTGAACATCAGGTATAACTTCATCCCAGGTTGCACTATTGGGATTGATGGTGGCTCTCAAGATGTCAAGTACTTTCTTATTCGTTCTTTCCGCTAACCCATTACTAGCAGGATGGTGAGGGACAATGGTAGATTTTGTAATCTTGTACAGAGTACTCAAGTTTTCTAGGATCTCATTACAAAATTCACCTCCATTATCTGTTATGAGGGACTTAGGAGTGGTATGTCTGCAGATTATACGTTCCTTGAACGCTTCTGCTACTGTCTCGGCAGTCTTATCTGCAATAGGCACTAACTCACAATATCTGGTAAAATGATCGACCATCACACACAGATGTTTGTTTCCTTTGAGGGAACACTGGAAATTAGTCAACAGATCTAGTGCAACTCTTTCCCATGGCTCGCTAGTAGTTGGAAAGACTTGGATTGGATTAGGACCAGTAACATTGCCTTTATGTTGCATACAGACACTACATTTCTTAACATACTCGGTAATATCAGTTGACATACGAGGCCAAAAGTATTTCAATCTGGCTTGTTTCACAGAACGATCCATACCAGGGTGTGCAACACCAGGTACATCGTGAACTAGCTGTAAGGCTACTTTCACTAGTGACTGGGGAATTACTAACTGGTATACCCTTCTGCCAGGAGTACCCAGCTCGGTAGTGCGATACAGTAAGAATTAGATCTTCCTGGAGCAGGAATTGAATCACACCAGACCATATGGGATCTGTTCTTTGGGCATTCTTTACATTCTCAGCACTAAACGAAGGATCGGCAGTTACTACACTAACATGACGTGATAAAGCATCAGCAACTATGTTTGACTTGTCAGGTAAATGTTCAAAGGTGGGGGTTGAACTCTTGGATAGTCAAGGACCATCTGGCTAGTCTTCCAATAGGTTGTTTATTATGGAATAAGGGTATCAATGGGGCATGATCTGTCAAGACATGAACAAAGTACTGATATATGATGTCTCGGAAGTGCTTTAAAGACCATACTATCACTAAAGCTTCTTGCTCAGTAACTGTATAATTACGTTCAGCCTCAGTAAGGACTCGGCTAGCAAATGCAACTGTGTTGTACTTGCTACGGGTCTTTTGTGCAAGGACTGCACCAATGCCAATGGAACTAGCATCAGTGGTCAGGTAGAAAGGCTTTGAAAAATCTGGAAATTTCAATATTGGAGCAGATGTTAGCTTTTCTTTGAGAGTTTACAATGATCTTTCTTGATGGAAGGTCCAAATAAATTCGGCATCCTTCCTGAGCAACTCAGTCAACGGAGCTGCTATTGAAGAAAAATTGGCAATGAATGATCTATAAAAACCTGCTAAGCCCACAAAGGATCTTACGGCATCAGCAGTTTTGGGAGATGGAAAATTTAATACTGCAGTTACTTTACTTTGGTCAGTCATAACCCCTCTAGGAGTGACTACGTGACCAAGAAACTTAATTTCTGATCTGAAAAATTGGCATTTGGACAGTTTGATCTTTAAATTGGCTTCTTCAAGCTTACCAAGTACTACATCAAGTCTTTTTGACATGACAATCACATCATCTAAGTACAACATAAGTGCGTTACCTATGAGATCTCTAAAGATATTGGTCATGAGCCTTGAAAATGTGATAGGTGATGATCTTAACCCAAAGGCCATACGGAGGAAGTGAAAATGACCTGTTGGAGTGGAGAATGTAGTGAGCTCTTGGCTGTCCTCGTGAAGAGGGACTTGCCAAGACCCTTGTAACAAATCTAGGGTCGAGAAGACTTTGTTATCTCCGATGTTACGATTGTTACGTAAAAGATCAAGTACAGGAAGTGGGAAGCGATCTGGAATTGTTTTTGCATTTAACTTCCTAAAGTCAATCAGTGGGCGCCAAGTACCGTCCTTCTTAGGTACTAAGATCAGGGGTGCATTCCAAGGTGAATTGCTAGGTGTGATACCACAATCATCAAGCATCTGGTTGATTGATTCATCTGCGACAGCAACTTGTGAATGCGGCATTCTGTACGCAGGTACATAAATTGGTCTAGTACCAGGTTTAAGTGGAATACGATGGGACAATAAGTTCGTTATACCCATCTTCTCACCTGGTAAGGCAATGGCTTTAAGACGTTTGTTCAACAGATTCAACAAACATGTGACTTCATCTGGGAAGTCAGTAGGAGCTAAGTCTTTCTCTTCTACTGGTGGAATGGATTGATCCAGTGAAGTGGCTGTCACTGCTGCTGTTGCTGTTGTTGCTGCTGCTGCTGCTGCTATTGTTGTTGCTGCTGCTGCTGTAGCTGCTGATCTGTTGCTGCTGTTACTGCTGCTGCTGTTACTGCTGCTGCTGTCTGCTGCTGTCTGCTGCTGCTGTTACTGCTGCTTCTGTCACTGCTGCTGTCACTGCTGCTGCTGTCACTACTGCTGCTGTTACTGCTGTCACTGCTGCTGTTGCTGTTGTTGCTGCTGCTGTTGCTACCTATTGTTGTTGGTGCTGCTGCTGTAGCTGCTGTTCTGTTGCTGCTGTTACTGCTGCTGCTGTTGCTGCTGTCACTGCTGCTGCTGTTGCTGATGTCACTGCTGCTGCTGTTGGTGCTGTCACTGCTGCTGCTGTCACTGCTGCTGCTGTTGCTGCTGTCACTGCTGCTGCTGTTGCTGCTGTCACTGCTGCGACTGTTGCTGCTGTCACTGTTGCTGCTGTTGCTGCTGTCACTGCTGCTGTCACTGCTGCTGCTGTTGCTGCTGTCACTGCTGCTGTTGTTGCTGCTGTCACTGCTGCTGTTGTTGCTGCTGTCACTGCTGCTGTCACTGCTGCTGCTGTCACTGCTGCTGTTGTTGCTGCTGTCACTGCTGCTGTCACTGCTGCTGTTGTTGCTGCTGTCACTGCTGCTGTTGTTGCTGCTGTCACTGCTGCTGTCACTGCTGCTGCTGTTGCTGCTGTCACTGCTGCTGCTGTCACTGCTGCTGTTGTTGCTGCTGTCACTGTTTCTGCTGTTGCTGCTGTCACTACTGCTGTTGTTGCTGCTGTCACTGCTGCTGTTGTTGCTGCTGTCACTGCTGCTGTCACTGCTGCTGTCACTGCTGCTGCTGTTGATGCTGTCACTGCTGCTGCTGTCACTGCTACTGTTGTTGCTGCTGTCACTGCTGCTGCTGTTGCTGCTGTCACTGCTGCTGCTGCTGTCATTTCTGCTGCTGTTGCTGCTGTCACTGCTGCTGTTGCTGTCACTGCTGCTGCTGTCACTGCTGCTGCTGCTGTCATTTCTGCTGCTGTCTGCTGTTGCTGTTGCGGTCACTGTTGCTGCTGCTGTTGCTGCTGTCACTGCTGTTGCTGCTGTCACTGCTGTTGCTGCTGTCACTGCTGGTGCTGTTGCTGTTGTCACTGCTGCTGTTGTTGCTGCTGTCACTGCTGCTGCTGTTGCTGCTGTCACTGCTGCTGCTGTCACTGCTGCTGCTGTTGCTGCTGTCACTGCTGCTGCTGTCACTGCTGCTGAATGTTGCTGCTGAATGTTGCTGCTGTCACTGCTGCTGCTGTTACTGCTGCTGCTGTTGCTGCTGTCACTGCTGCTGCTGTTGCTGCTGTCACTGCTGCTGCTGTTGTCACTGCTGATGTTGTTGCTGCTGCTGTCACTGCTGCTGCTGTTACTGCTGCTGCTGTTGCTGCTGTCACTGCTGCTGCTGTCATTGCTGCTGCTGTTGCTGTTGTCACTGCTGCTGTCACTGTTGTTGTTGTTGTCACTGCTGCTGTCACTGCTGTTGTTGCTGTCACTGCTGTTGATGCTGTCACTGCTGCTGCTGCTGTCACTGCTGTTGCTGTTGCTGTCACTGCTGCTGCTGCTGTCACTGCTGCTGCTGTCACTGCTGCTGCTGTTGCTGCTCTCACTGTTGCTGCTGTCACTGCTGCTGCTGTTGCTGTCACTGCTGTTGCTGCTTTCACTGCTGCTGCTGTTGCTGCTGTCACTGCTGCTGCTGTCACTGCTGCTGCTGTCACTGCTGCTGCTGTTACTGTTGCTGCTGTTACTGCTGCTGCTGCTAGAGGTGGACGAGGAGGTAAGAGAAGGAGCAGGAGGAGAGGAAGAAGGAGCAGGAGGAGAGGAAGAAGGAAGTAGAAAAGGAGGTGAAGGAAGTCTAGACAGATGGTAATGACAGAGTTGATGATGAAGAGGAAGCTCATAATGACCATCATCATGAACATGATGAACATGATGAACATGCAATGTGTCACTAACAGTAGTATTCTCCCCTAAGAAGGAAATGCCGGAATTAACGCGTGTTCTCACCTATTTCTGGTTGCAGGGGTCGAGTCATAGCTCCTGGCCCCGCCTCTTCGCTAGTCACTACTAGGTCCACTCTCTCTCCCTGCGCCATGATCTTTGTCATATCTCTTCTTAAAGCTGTGTACGGATCCTGCCTCCACTACATCCCCCTCCAGATTGTTCCATTTCTCCCTGTGTGTGTGTGTGTGTGTGTGTGCGAGAGAGAGAGAGAGAGAGAGAGAGAGAGAGAGAGAGAGAGAGAGCGCACCTCCGCATCATTCCTTACAAGTCAAAAGTGCCAAGGAATGCAAGGCAGTAGTTGAAATATCGTAATATATATTAAAATAAAAATCTGTCCAAACCATTTCCTTAATCAACCCCTGCCCCACCCCTTTCCCTACCCCCTGGCTACCTTCCCGTCAACCTGCCAACTCCCCCCTTCCCCCTTCCCCTACTTCTTCCTACCCCCCTACATCCAGTGATGCCCCAGAGACGGCAAAATTTATGAATATTAGCGAGGGAGGAGGAGGACACCATGTCGTTATGTGGCAGACTTGTCAAGGTGGCACCATAGGCGACCCACGATGTCTCAGACTTGTCAAGGTGGCACCCTAGGCGACCCACGATGTCTCAGACTTGTCAAGGTGGCACCATAGGCGACCCACGATGTCTCAAACTTGTCAAGGTGGCACCCTAGGTGACCCACGATGTGGCAGACTTGTCAAGGTGGCACCCTAGGCGACCCACGATGTGGCAGACTTGTCAAGGTGGCACCCTAGGCGACCCACGATGTCTCATACTTGTGGCAAGGCCCTGGCACTTAAAGGGGGCTGGACCCACGATGTGGCAGACTTGTCAAGGTGGCACCCTAGGCGACCCACGATGTGGCAGACTTGTCAAGGTGGCACCCTAGGCGACCCACGATGTCTCAGACTTGTCAAGGTGGCACCCTAGGCGACCCACGATATAACAGACTTGTCAAGGTGGCACCCTAGGCGACCCACGATGTGGCAGACTTGTCAAGGTGGCACCATAGGCGACCCACGATGTGGCAGACTTGTCAAGGTGGCACCATAGGCGACCCACGATGTGGCAGACTCGCTGATGTTTGGGAGTGGCTTTATTTATTCATGTGTGACAGAGTGTGATACCGTTAATATAATGTCAGGTTAGGTAAGGTTCGTCAGGAAACAGGACAAGTGTTTCCTGACGCGGGTCTTAGTTATATGATGACCCGCAGCTGGAGCTTTTGGTCATCTGACCGAGGCCTTCCACTGGTTTACCACTCCACCACTTTAAAAATTATGGTTATGACATTTTTTTCTCAAATAATATAATGTTAAAGACTCGAGTTTAGACGACCCAAATGACGACCAATTCACCTGAGTCTCAATCCTAAGACGGGATGTACTCTAGAAATTCCATTTTAACCTTTAAACATACCTCTAACATACGCTATCCAGCTCAAGAAATTCCGTCGACCCCTGAAACAACAGAAAAAAAGAATTACAACGTAGATAAAAAGATATCAATGTTTATATTAGGTAATAATGAATGTTTGGGTCGGTTAGTGAGACATGAGGAGTGACGTTGACTTCAAACAAAACTGGGCAAGTTAAATCCCAGGGATGACTTACGTAAATTGAATTATTTTTATAGATTAAGCGTTTTATGCCGAGATGATTAGATGTGTTGCCTTGAAAATTTACACGCCAGACTAAATGATGTGGAGAAATGTGTTAATGTGCGCGGAAGGGCAGGTTTTTCTGTCAAGACTACGCCAGACCTGGACGTCGAAGACCACGCTAAACCTGGTCGTCAAGATCACACCAGACCTAGTCGTCAAGACCACACCAGACCTGGTCGTCAAGACCACACCAGACCTGGTCGTCAAGACCACACCAGACCTGGACGTCAAGACCATACCAGACCTGGTCGTCAAGATCACACCAGATCTGGTCAGAACTACATCAGACCTGGTCAAGACCATACCAGACTTGGTCGTCAAGATCACACCAGACCTGGTCAGAACCACATCAGACCTGGTCAAGACCACACCAGACCTGGTCGTCAAGATCACACCAGACCTGGTCGTCAAGCCCACACCAGACCTGGTCGTCAAGACCACGCCAGACCTGGTCGTCAAGACCATACCAGACCTGGTCGTCAAGACCACGCCAGACCTGGTCGTCAAGACCACACCAGACCTGGTCGTCAAGACCACGCCAGACCTGGTCGTCAAGCCCACACCAGACCTGGACGTCAAGACCATACCAGACCTGGTCGTCAAGACCACGCCAGACCTGGTCGTCAAGACCATACCAGACCTGGTCGTCAAGACCACGCCAGACCTGGTCGTCAAGACCACACCAGACCTGGTCAACACCACACCAGACCTGGTCAAGTCCACACCAATTTTTCATAAAATGAGAATATTTATGACAATGAAATTGGTATAAGCATATCAGTATGTTAGTACCAGCAGACGCTACGGTAACAGCAGTAGTAGTAGCAACAGCAGTAGCAGGAGCAGTAGTAGTAGCAACAGCAGTAGTAGTAGCAACAGCAGTAGCAGGAGCAGTAGTAGTAGCAACAGCAGTAGCAGGAGCAGTAGTAGTAGCAACAGCAGTAGCAGGAGCAGTAGTAGTAGCAACAGCAGTAGTAGTAGCAACAGCAGTAGCAGGAGCAGTAGTAGTAGCAACAGCAGTAGTAGTAGCAACAGCAGTAGCAGGAGCAGTAGTAGTAGCAACAGCAGTAGTAGCAGCAGCAGCAGTAGTAGTAATAATAATAATAATAATAATAATAATAATAATAATAAAGTCATTTACTATGACGTTATGAACATTTGTTAAGGAAATTTTCAACTGTTTTCGTTTTCTCTTTTAGACGTGTTAGGTTCATGTTGTTTTAAGTAGGAATAAATAAATTAAATAAATAAATAAATATAGAAAGAAAAAAAAGAAGGGGGGGAGAGAGAGAGAGAGAGAGAAAGACACTTCCTCTCTTACTGACGTGTCCTGACAACAGTGGTCCTGACAACAGTGGTATTTCCTCATAATCACATGTAAGGTTTATATTACTTCTGTTGTATTATATATGAAGTGAAGAACCTAGGTTTTGTAATCTCACTTATGTTGAACATTGTAGTACCTAGTATCCAGAAGCCGCTGAATCACCCATAAAGGAGCAGTTACTGAATCACTGATACCCAGCACCCATGAGTCAACAGTTGCTTATTCAGTAGTTTATGCTGGAGACAGTGTTGTTTCAGTGAGAGCCCTGATGTCTCGTTGTCTCTCCCCTACTCTGTTCACTGTGTGTGCCCACGTGTATAGTCATCCTCGGGATTACTCTCCCTCACCCCTTTCTCATCCACACCATCATATGCAGTCCCCCCATCCATCCTTCACACCTTTACCTCTCTCTCCCTTTTACTCCCTCTGTCTCATTCCCCGCTGTCTCCCTCCCCACTGTCTCCCTCCCCGCTGTCTCCCTCCCCGCTGTCTCCCTCCCTGTCTCCTCCCGCTGTCTCCCTCCCAGCTGCTCCCTCTCCGCTGTTCCCTCCCCGCTTCCCCTCCCTCTCCCTCCGCTGTCTCCCTCCCCGCTGTCTCCCTCCCCGCTGTCTCCCTCCCCCTGTCTCCCTCCCCGCTGTCTCCCTCCCCGCTGTCTCCCTCCCCGCTGTCTCCCTCCCCAGCTGCTCCTCCCTCTCGCTGTCTCCCTCCCGCTGTCTCCCTCCCCGCTGTCTCCCTCCCCGCTGTCCTCTCCCTCCCCGCTGTCCCTCTCCCGCTGTCTCCCTCCCCGCTGTCTCCCTCCCCGCTGTCTCCCTCCCCGCTGTCTCCCTCCCCGCTGTCTCCCTCCGCTGTCTCCTCCCCGCTGTCTCCCTCCCCTGCTGTCTCCCTCCCGCTGTCTCCCTCCCCAGCTGTCTCCCTCTCCCCAACCAAACAAACCTCCTGACAGTTTGATCTGGTGCACGAACTGTCTGACGGGACTCCAGCCCAACCACAGGGAAAATATCATGTAAATAACTCTGTAAACAAGACACCATCCTCCAAGGTAAACAAGACACCATCCTCCAAGGTCAACAAGACACATCCTCCAGTAAACAAGACACCATCCTCAAGGTAAAAAGACACCATCCTGAGTAAACAAGACACCATCCTCACAGGAAACAAGACACCATCCTGCAAGGTAAACAAGACACCATCTCAAGGTAAACAAGACACTCCTCAGGTAAACAAGACACCATCCTGCAAGGTAAACAAGACACCATCCTGCAAGGTAAACAAGACACCATCCTGCAAGGTAAACAAGACAACCATCCTCAAGGTAAACAAGACACCATCCTGAAAAACAAGACCCATCCTAAGGTAAACAAGACACCATCCTGCAAGGTAAACAAGACACCATCCTGCAAGGTAAACAAGACACCATCTCAAGGTAAACAAGACACCATCCTCAAGGTAAACAAGACACCATCCTGCAAGGTAGAACCAAGAACCAATCCTCAAGGTAAACAAGACACATCCTCAAGGTAAACAAGACACCATCCTGCAAGGTAAACAAGACACATCCTCAAGTAAACAAGACACCATCCTGCAAGGTAAACAAGACACCATCCTGCAAGGTAAACAAGACACCATCCTGCAAGGTAAACAAGACACCATCCTGCAAGGTAAACAAGACACCATCCTGCAAGGTAAACAAGACACCATCCTGCAAGGTAAACAAGACACCATCCTGCAAGGTAAACAAGACACCATCCTGCAAGGTAAACAAGACACATCCTGCAAGGTAAACAAGACACCATCCTCAAGGTAAACAAGACACCATCCTGCAAGGTAAACAAGACACCATCCTGCAAGGTAAACAAGACACCATCCTCATAACAGACCCATCGCAAGGTAAACAAGACACCATCCTGCAAGGTAAACAAGACACCATCCTGCAAGGTAAACAAGACACCATCCTGCAAGGTAAACAAGACACCATCCTGCAAGGTAAACAAGACACCATCCTGCAAGGTAAACAAGACACCATCCTGCAAGGTAAACAAGACACCATCCTGCAAGGTAAACAAGACACCATCCTGCAAGGTAAACAAGACACCATCCTGCAAGGTAAACAAGACACCATCCTGCAAGTAAACAAGACACCATCCTGCAAGGTAAACAAGACACATCCTGCAAGGTAAACAAGACACCATCCTGAAGGTAACAAGACCATCCTGCAAGGTAAACAAGACACCATCCTGCAAGGTAAACAAGACACCATCCTCCAAGGAAACAAGACCATCCTGCAAGGTAAACAAGACACCATCCTGCAAGGTAAACAAGACACCATCCTGCAAGGTAAACAAGACACCATCCTCCAAGGTAAACAAGACACCATCCTGCAAGGTAAACAAGACACCATCCTCCAAGGTAAACAAGACACCATCCTCCAAGGTAAACAAGACACCATCCTGCAAAGTAAACAAGACACCATCCTCCAAGGTAAACAAGACACCATCCTGCAAAGTAAACAAGACACCATCCTCCAAGGTAAACAAGACACCATCCTCCAAGGTAAACAAGACACCATCCTTCAACAATAACACAGAGTAAGGATAGCATCACTAACACCACAATATAGCCTTCACTACACACCATCCTGCTACTTAAATAGTCACTCTCTGGACACAAACTCACAAAAGGAGTCCAGCTTGTGTATATTTTTTTAATTGCTGGTCAGTATACGTAAATATACACCTCTCAGTGTATATATTCACAGGTAGTATATACATACGTCTGGGTATATACAAAGAATGTTAACTTCTATCTCACCCTATCAGTGCTTTTACTAAATTTCAATAGCTCTCGTCATCCAAGGAATTGGAGCTACCTTCCACTTCCTCGGATCAGATATCTCATTCTATAGGTTCACAAACTAAAGGACCCTTGTTCGATGCCCGGGCGGGACGTGGAAAAGTCTGCTAACACCTGTTTACCTAGTAGTAAATAGGTACTTGGAAGTTGGTAGACTTCCTGGCTTCCCTGGGTTATTAACCCTCTTCTTGTTCTTCAATTAGCATAATTAGGAACACTGGTACCTGTTACCCAACACCTAAATACTGCCAGCAGGTACTGGAGTTTCTCACACACGACATAACATTGCAGAAAGTTTACCTACCTGAAGTCTACCTGGAGTATACCTGGAGTCTACCTGGAGTATACCTGAAGTCTACCTGAAGTATACCTGTAGTGGGGGTCAACGCCCCCTCGGCCCGGTGCCTGACGTGGCCTCGCGGGGAAACAGGGACTGACCAGCCAAGCACTGGAGTGACTTACACATTCCTTCCTGGATGGGACACAGCAGTGTGCTAGCCCACTTGTGCCCACTCTTACTGCTAGGTGGGCAGCGGTGTGAGGAAACTGGCGCCCACATGTTTCACCGAGCCAAGGAGTCGAACCAGGGACCTTGCGATTGTGAATAAAGTGCTCTTACCAGTGAGCTAGGCGGCACCCCTTCACACCAGGGGTGATGGGGAAGGGTTAGGGGTGAGGGGGTGGGAAGGGGGGTCCCTTTGCTTACCTCAGAGACCACAAGTATGACAAGTCCTCTTCCCCCTCACCCCCTACCCTCTCCCCTTACCCTCTCCCCTCCCAACCATTTCCCATCCACTTTTTCGGCCCCTTAACAGAGCTCCCCCTCCCATAACCTCTCCCCCTACCAATCACCATCCCATCTTGTCCCCTTCCCTCATGTACATTTTGTCTCTCCCCCCCCTTCCCTCCACACTACTTCCGGGATAGGCCAGCCCCTCCCTACGTCACCCCTCCACTTCCCCTCCATAACCCTCTCCGCTGAGACTCTATACCCACATCACTCCTCCAACACCCCTTCCTCCCTCCATCATCACCCCTCCACCGCCCCTCCATCACCCCTCCAACACCCCTCCTTCCCTCCACCCCGCAAACATCACGACACGGAACAATCAGAACTGCAAACAATCACAATTGTATACAAATACAAACAAACAACAAACACAGAGACACACAAAGGCCCAAACAAAGAAACGTAGCCTGACAAAGAACATAGAGACAAACAAACGCAGAGCAGAGTAAACAAGAGTTATGAACAAACAACACAAAAACAACAATAGCACTCTACTCTGTCATATGTTTATGTTGTTCTTGTTCCTCTTGTTTCATTTGTTATGCTTCATATATATATATATATATATATATATATATATATATATATATATATATATATATATATATATATATATATATATGTCCATGCTTCTTCCTCCTTCTTCCAGCCTCTTACCCTCCTACCTGTCTTCTCCCTGCCTCCCTGGTGCCACCACCACCGTGACTACAACAAGTGCTTTACCTGCAACTGCCACTGTCCATCTCACACTCTCCCCACTTTATTTCCACTGCTCTTCTTCTCTCCTCCTTTCTCTTCCTTTCTCCTTTATCTCCCTCCTCCCTCCTCCCTTCACTCCTCCTCCCTCCCTCCCTCCTCCCTCCTTCCTCCCTCCTCCCTCCTCTCCCTCCTTCCTCCCTCCCTCCCTCCCCTCCTCCCTCCCTTCCTCCCTCCCTCCCTCCTCCCTCCCTCCCTCCCTCTCCTCCCTCCCTTCCTCCCTCCCTCCCTCCCTCCCTCCCTCCCTCTCCCTCCCTCCCTCTCCTCCCTCTCCCTTCCTTCCCTCCCTCCCTCCCTCCCTTCCTCCCTCCCTCCCTCCTCCTCCCTCCCTCCCTCCCTCCCCTTCCTCCCTCCCTTCCTCCCTCCCTTCCTCCCTCCTCCTCTCCCTCCCTCCTTCCTCCCTCTCCTCCCTCCTTCCTCCCTCCCTCCCTCTCCCCTCCCTCCCTCCCTCCCTCCCTCCTTCCCTCCCTTCTTCCCTCCCTCCCTCCCTCCCTCCCTCCTTCCTCCCTCCCCCTTCTTCCCTCCCTTCCTTCCTTCTAAGTACCTATTTAACCATCTAAGTAGCTATTTACCCCAAGTACCTATTTTACCACCTAAATACTTATTTACCCACTAAATACCTATTTACCCACCTAAATACCTACTCATCTATCCTAAGACAAACAGTAAAGAAAGGAAACAAACAAAACTGGCGCTAAACTGGTTTAAAACCTCTACCGAACTCAGGTGAAGACCAGCCGGTATATAGAGCAGGGGGAACCTCCTAACAGGGGGTGGGGGAGGGGAGTTTGTGACATACTTTGTTGGTTATGCTTGAAATTTGAGGTGAAGGATGGGGAGGGTGGAGGGGAGGGAGAGGGGAAGTAGGAAGATAAAAGGGGAAGAAGGAATAGAAGAGGAGAATTTGGAAGAAGGGAGGGATGTGAGAACCAGACACACACACAGGACAGGAGGGATAGGGGGAGACATGATAACGACATACAAAATACTGAGAGGAATCGACTAGGTGGACAGAGACGGGACACAGCAACAAGAGGACACAGCAACAAGAGGACACAACAAAAAGGGTACACAGCAACAAGGGGACACAACAACAAGGGGACACAGCAACAAGAGGACACAGCAACAAGAGGACACAGCAACAAGGGTACACAGCAACAAGGGTACACAGCAACAAGAGGACACAGCAACAAGGGTACACAGCAACAAGGGGAAACAGCAACAAGAGGACACAGCAACAAGAGGACACAGCAACAAGAGGACACAGCAACAAGGGGACACAGCAACAAGGGGACACAGCAACAAGAGGACACAGCAACAAGAGGACACAGCAACAAGGGTACACAGCAACAAGGGGACACAGCAACAAGAGGACACAGCAACAAGGGGACACAACAACAAGGGGACACAGCAACAAGAGGACACAGCAACAAGAGGACACAGCAACAAGGGAACACAGCAACAAGAGGACACAGCAACAAGAGGACACAGCAACAAGGGTACACAGCAACAAGGGGACACAGCAACAAGAGGACACAGCAACAAGAGGACACAGCAACAAGGGTACACAGCAACAAGGGTACACAGCAACAAGAGGACACAGCAACAAGAGGACACAGCAACAAGGGTACACAGCAACAAGAGGACACAGCAACAAGAGGACACAGCAACAAGGGTACACAGCAACAAGAGGACACAGCAACAAGAGGACACAGCAACAAGGGTACACAGCAACAAGGGTACACAGCAACAAGAGGACACAGCAACAAGAGGACACAGCAACAAGAGGACACAGCAACAAGAGGACACAGCAACAAGAGGACACAGCAACAAGGGGACACAGCAACAAGGGGACACAGCAACAAGGGGACACAGCAACAAGAGGACACAGCAACAAGAGGACACAGCAACAAGAGGACACAGCAACAAGGGTACACAGCAACAAGGGTACACAGCAACAAGAGGACACAGCAACAAGAGGACACAGCAACAAGGGTACACAGCAACAAGAGGACACAGCAACAAGAGGACACAGCAACAAGGGTACACAGCAACAAGAGGACACAGCAACAAGAGGACACAGCAACAAGGGTACACAGCAACAAGGGTACACAGCAACAAGAGGACACAGCAACAAGAGGACACAGCAACAAGAGGACACAGCAACAAGAGGACACAGCAACAAGAGGACACAGCAACAAGAGGACACAGCAACAAGAGGACACAGCAACAAGGGTACACAGCAACAAGGGGACACAACAACAAGAGGACACAGCAACAAGAGGACACAGCAACAAGGGGACACAGCAACAAGGGGACACAGCAACAAGAGGACACAGCAACAAGGGTACACAGCAACAAGGGGACACAACAACAAGAGGACACAGCAACAAGAGGACACAGCAACAAGGGGACACAGCAACAAGGGGACACAGCAACAAGAGGACACAGCAACAAGAGGACACAGCAACAAGAGGACACAGCAACAAGAGGACACAGCAACAAGAGGACACAGCAACAAGGGGACACAGCAACAAGGGGACACAGCAACAAGAGGACACAGCAACAAGAGGACACAGCAAGAAGAGGACACAGCAACAAGAGGACACAGCAACAAGAGGACACAGCAACAAGAGGACACAGCAACAAGGGGACACAGCAACAAGGGGACACAGCAACAAGAGGACACAGCAACAAGAGGACACAGCAACAAGAGGACACAGCAACAAGAGGACACAGCAACAAGGGGACACAGCAACAAGAGGACACAGCAACAAGGGGACACAACAACAAGGGGACACAACAACAAGGGGACACAACAACAAGGGGACACAACAACAAGGATACACAGCAACAAGGGGACACAGCAACAAGGGGACACAATTGGAAGTTGAAGACTCAGATGAATCACAGGGATGTTAGGAAGTATTTCTTCAGCCACAGAGTGGTCAGGAAGTGGAACAATCTGAAGAGTGATGTAGTGGAGGCAGGATCCATACATAGCTTTAAGAAGAGGTATGATAAAGCTCATGGAGCCGGGAGAGAGCGGACCTAGTAGTGACCAGTGAAGAGGCTGGGCCAGGAGCCGTGACTCGACCCTTGCAACCACAATTAGGTGAGTACACATACACACACAATCGAGTTGCTAAGCCGGTATGACATACAACCTCCCCCATCAACCTCCCCATCAACCTCCCCCCATGAACTACCCTACCCCCTTCCCAGCCACATCCCCTCCCCCTCCCCTGCCCACAACTGCCGGAGGCAAACCTGTTCAGGAGACAAGGACACACATGCTATGGAGGAGTTTGTCTTTGTTTGCTCTCTCAGCAAACAATGTTTTTGTGTTGTGTTTGTTGTCATCAATGTAACAAGGAAATAACTTGGTGAAAACTGCACAAAAGTTGAATTTCTTATAATAATATTGAAAAACCACTGAATTCATCTTTAATAATAATAATAATAATAATAATAATAATAATAATAATAATAATAATAATAATATGTCAATTTGGGCAGTAGGGGACTTACGAAAACGTGTCTATATTCCTTTTTTATATATGTGACCAGAGTATCGAACCCGCGAACTGGAGGATTGTGAGCCCAGAGCTCTGACCACTGAGCTATGGAATGCGGACATTAATGGCCACCCCTGTAACCCCCCTTATGTTTTTTTAAGGAGGGGGAGTATTGGGGGCATATATATATATATGGGAGGGGGAAACATATGGGAGGGAAACATATGGGAGGGAGACTTTCTTGAGTCTGGCAGCGGTACCCTTCTCTTAGCCTGAGGTGCATCATTGTTGCTGTATGATAACTGCTACAATGAGATCACTTTTTTTTACTTATAATATAAAAAAACTATAGTTTCATCATTGTATTGTGACGAATAAAACAAATTGGCGAGTAGGCCTATACTAAAATATTCAAGGGTGCAGAATTTTTTGATAATAACAACAATAAGGCAGTTTATGAAAGTACGACAACTGCAGGAGGAGCACTGGCAGCGTTCCATTCACACTTCCTACAATTTTTTGTAACAACAAAAAAAAAAAAAACTACAACGAATTTAATCTTTACGAAATTATTAATAGTCAAATAAGATATGTGCCTCGGCCTGAGCCTTGTTCTCTATGACCCATGAGGGTTTAACGCAGTTATGTTGTTATTACCTTCGCTGGTGTTGGGCACCGTGACCGCCACTTATCTAAGTGCTGCTACACTTTGTGTCCATCTCTCTTGATGGCACTTTTTTGTATTATCTCCAGTATTTTTAAGTGTATCTTTAAAGAGTATTACTGTATTACTAAGTGTATCACTAAGTGTATTACTAAGTGTATCACAAAGTGTATTACTAAGTGTATCACTAAGAGTATCACTAATTGTATCAATAAGTGTATTATTTTTTTTTACATTTTATTAGTTTTTCGGTACATGTAATATATATACAAACTCAAAACAATCAAATGTGTATAAACGCAAAGAACATTAACAGTGAGTAACCTTTCCAACATCAATGGAAATAAACGCTATGTCACAAACAACAGCTCAATACGAACTTCGTGCAAGGTGATAAAATTAACATACAACAAAAGGTACACCCAGTGCCG
This sequence comes from Cherax destructor, assembly GCA_009830355.1. Classification (NCBI taxonomy): domain Eukaryota; kingdom Metazoa; phylum Arthropoda; class Malacostraca; order Decapoda; family Parastacidae; genus Cherax; species Cherax destructor. Next base: position 28,297 of record WNWK01024533.1, read on the forward strand.
AGACCCGACACCCATATAAATTCCTAGTAATATTTTTACCATAAACAGATATGAATCATCCTTACAAAGCATTAAGGACATGCATCCTACATATGCCACAAATTCCCAATAAGGGACCCCCCCTCCTATCTAACAATTTGCATTAACCTTATAAACTGTAAGCTCTATGTGCATGAGGTTACATTTAACAAAAGTATCCTAATAACTTCACACCTAACCTCAAGTTTTTGCTTCCATTGCCACAACAAACCCCTATACACACAATTATGTAAACATGTATACAAACACAATTAGCATCTATTACTTTTAACTTTATAAGTTGCATTAATAGTAACTACACATATACATGTGTAAATTCATGACCTCCTACAACAAGTGTGGTCCATACTGATGTCCTATCAGAATATGTACCATCAACTTGCCACAGAGTATTTCAAAAGTAAATTACAAATCGAAATCCACGGTAACCGCAACATGTTTCAGTTACCTTTACCATCTACTGGTAAATACAAACCAACCCCCAACACATTCACACCAGTTACAACCCAAACACACTCCCCCTCCCTCCCCCGGCTTCAGAGGACCAGCCAAACCCATGTACAACCCCTGACTCCCCCCCTTACCAACTTCACCAACATCCGTTCCACCCCTTCATACATCTCATCCACTACCCAAAACCCTAACGTCACTTGTCACAGCATAGAATGTCAACCGTCACCCAAAGAAAATAATACCCCCCACCTTCCCTCACCCCCTGTTCTCCAATCACACGTCCCCTATCTCCTATAAACAAACAACATCCCTTTCCCTTAGACCCCAGCCCTACAGGTCAAGCCCACTCAAACCCCTCCAAACCTCTCAATAGCCCCTTGACACTTAATGATCTGTAATCCTCCGAAAATGCAGAATCCCAACCCTTCCCATATAGCAAACGATTCGATTCCGACACTTAGTTCGATATATATGAGCCACCACCGCCTTTATTCTTTCCCGAATGCCCACCTCTCTTAATTTCCATGACACAAACAAAATCCACCATGCAGTACATTAAACCCTTTTTGTCCCTATTACACACACACCCCAAATCCAAGAAAATTGCCCTTAACAAAGGTACTCCCCCTTCCCCCAATTTCCTCAAAACCCATCCCATCCACCATCTTACCCCTTCCAATGCCTCACAAAAATATATGGCATGCAAGACGGTCTCCGGCATGACACACCTTTCGCAACCCCCATTTTTCACACACCCCATTCAAAATAAAATCTCCCTTGCTGCAACCGCCCCATGTAGAAACCTATACATCAGCTCACGATCCCTT
>WNWK01024534.1:0-29614 GCA_009830355.1 Cherax destructor
TGTAACTACCGTGCTAAATGAGGGTCTACTGTATTTCTCATTGTTTTCTACATGTAAAACTACAGTGGATCCCCGGATATCATAGTCGTCGGATTTCATAATATTCGGTAATCGTAACGTCTTTTCGTCAAAATATTGGCTCGGTGATCGTCATTTAGCTCGGTAATAGTCGTTTGTCCCGAATGCATACGAGTGGCCCCACACACAATTCACAGTCAGTCTGGCATTGTTTATCAGCGAGTGACCGTTCACCCCACGCGTTCATACGATACATTTCATAACATTCCATTCTTTTTAGTGCTTGCAACTGCTAAATAAGCCACCATGGGCCCAAAGAAAGCTCCTAGTGCCAGCCCTTTGGTAAAGGGCCGAGAGAGAGGGGAGAATGTGCTTTCTTCAGTGATTCTACGATATGTTATGATACAAAAACAGGAGGCGATAAAGGCTATAGCGCCAGCCAGCGATAAAGTGTAGCATTAACAGTGTAGCAAATAAATTAAGCGATTAATCGATAGAAAAAGGATAGCACGAAACTAACTCCTCCAATGCTGTTGGAGGTATATAGGGCGACTGACAACACCGCCGCCTCTGCTGCCGCCATCACCACCACTATGTAAGGCTTATCTTTCAGTGGCCCTTATACACCCAACAACAAACAACACAACACCACTCGTCACATATGTAATGACATATTTTATTCATTCTAGAGTATATATCATATTTCTATGTTATTAATATTGTTTATTATGTCATATTAGATGAATTGTGCTAGATAAATAAGCAGTAGAATTGATATTAGTGTCATATTGAAGGACTATCATGTTCTGTCTCCAAACACACTCCCCTGCCACAGCCACAATTCCTAACATTCTCCAGAAACAGACCTCTCTGGAACACTTTTTTGAGCGACAGGGGTCCAGTGACTCTCAAGCTGGTCCAAGTGGCATTAAAAAACAAAGAAGAGAAGTAACCCCGGAAAAGGACTTGGTAAATGAAGTCCTTATGGAAGGGGATTCCCCTTCCAAACAGTAATTTCTCCATCCTCTCCCCTCCTCCTGTCTTCAATACACTAAGAAGAGTCTTCAATAAAGGTAAGTGTCATGTTATTATTGTTTTATTCTTTATGTCTCATTGTTTTCTGTGTATGTAAATGTATATTTCATGTAAAAAAAATTTTTTTTTTTAATACTTTTGGGTGTCTGGAACAGATTAATTGGATTAATATTATTTCTTATGGGGAAAATGAATTCGGAAATCATCCAATTCAGCTTTAGTCACACTCTTTGGAATGGATTAATTACGATAACCGGGGGTCCACTGTATAGTTATTCTCTATAAAATGTATTTTTTGTTAATATTTTTGGGTGTCTGGAACGGATTAATTGGATTTACGTTATTTCTTATGGGAAATATTGCTTCAGTTTTCGTACAATTCGGTTTTCGTCAGACTTTCTGGAACAGATTAATCACGAAAACTGAGATTCCACTGTACAGTGGACCCCCGGTTAACGGCCGGCTCCAAACACTAACAATTATGTAAGTGTATTTTTTTAAGTGCTTTTGTAAGTGTATGTTTGGAGGTCCAAAAAGACTACTCTAATTTACATTATTCCTTAAGTTAATAAATTCGTTCGGTAACGACACTTGAACAGCATTCTGGAACGAATTATGGCCGTTAACCGGGGGTCCACTGTATTTCATATTTTATATACAGTAGAACGTCATTTAGCCCGAGATTATGTTGCACGTTACGGGTATTGCACGATTTAAGATTTGCGACGCATTATCATCTTACACGACGTAAAGATGATATTACACGGTTCGGCAGGAGGGGAAAAATTTTTGAGCGAGCAGTCGCCCACGGTGGGTTAAACCATTGAGTCAGTGGGGGTCCTACTAAGGGTGGCTATGAGCCACATCAAGTGTTTAATGCTGAAGAGACAAGTGTTTTCTGGAAGAAAATGCCAACAGGAACTTATATCAGTCAGCAAGAGAAAAGTGCACCAGGCTTCAAGACAGCAAAGGATCACTTCACTTCATCAGGTGATTTTAAGTGTAAGCCCATGGTTATTTACTGCCTAAGAATCCTCATGCTTTGAGGAAAAGGGAATTTGTTTTTCCTTCCTGCAAACTGTAAGTTTATTCAGATACACGGGGCTAGGAGCTGAGTCTCGACCCTTGCAACCACAATTAGGTGAGTACAGTTACATACATTATCATACATAGCAGCATATGTGTAGAGAACCTAGGATAACCCCAAAAAAGTCAATGGAAATACTAAGTCACTCTGACTTTTTTGGGTTATCCTAGGTTCTCTACACATATGCTGCTATGTATGATAATCTTCGTAACTGTATCTGTGTATACCTGAATAAACTTACTTACAGTTTGCGGGAAGGAATAACAAATAACCATTCCCACAAGCAGACGCCTTGTTGTGGTTCAGCAGACACCACCCGCCTTCGCCAGCCACCCCGGACACCACCATCACAGCATTCGTACGTATTTCATACGTGTCAAAAAGTCCGGCTACAAGCCAGCTGTTTGTGAAGAATAAGAGAGAGTGAATTGTTTTGATCTTGAATTAACGAAGAAAACAAAGATATTAGACAAGACATAACCCGTGGCCGTAATGAAGTGTTACTTTGTACACATAAAAAGATGTAAACATAAGTTTGTGTGACTGACTGACTGACTGACTTGACTGACTGAATGACTGACTGACTGACTGACTGACTTGACTGACTGACTGAATGACTTGACTGACTTACTGAATGACTTGACTGACTTACTGAATGACTTGACTGACTTACTGACTGACTTGACTGACTGACTTACTTACTGACTGACTTGACTGACTGACTTACTGAATGACATGACTGACTTACTGAATGACATGACTGACTTACTGAATGACTTGACTGACTTATTGAATGACTTGACTGACTTACTGAATGGCTTGATTGACTTACTGAATGACTTGACTGACTTACTGAATGACTTGACTGACTTACTGAATGACTTGACTGACTTACTAAATGACTTGACTGACTTACTAAATGACTTGACTGACTTACTGAATGACTTGACTGACTTACTGAATGACTTGACTGACTTACTGAATGACTTGACTGACTTACTAAATGACTTGACTGACTTACTAAATGACTTGACTGACTTACTGACTTGACTGACTTACTGAATGACTTGACTGACTTACTGAATGACTTGACTGACTTACTGAATGACTTGACTGACTGAATGACTTGTCTGACTTACTAAATGACTTGACTGACTTACTAAATGACTTGACTGACTTACTAAATGACTTGACTGACTTACTGAATGACTTGACTGACTTACTGAATGACTTGACTGACTTACTGAATGACTTGACTGACTTACTGAATGATGACTGACTTACTGAATGGCTTGACTGACTTACTGAATGGCTTGACTGACTTACTGAATGACTGACTGACTGACTGACTTACTGACTTGACTGACTTAAAGTTAGACACTCAGTTCAACCATCGACTTCAGTTCCAGAACCTCTACTATCCACCTCAGCCCATTAGGTCCACAGCATAACTCTCCACTCTCTTCACAATTATCCACAAACACCAGCACCCACAATTTAAGGTAAATACTATTATTTATGTTACATTTGTAGTCTTTAGTAAAAACAACATAATACATCACTTTTATTTTTCTAAGATCTGTTGGTCTAAAAAAAACTTAGTTTGGCTTTTTGGGGACTCCCAGGAAGGTAACCCTATTTTTCCCATAAGTTCTTTTAATTATTTAACACAAAATGATCTAACACGACTTTTTCAGGAACGTAACTATCGTGCTAAATGACAGTCTACTGTATACAGTCTCTCCTCACTTAACGACGTACTTGTTTACCGATGACTCGGAGTTACGACGGGCTCTCCCACGTTAAAAAAAAAAAAAAAAAATTGTATGCTATATGAGAACTTGGGTCATGCATCTCAATCTCCTTCTTACAGCCACTCAGTACACTAGCTTTTAAAGTCTCCAAGACTACATATTTGTACAAATTTTAACTTGATTGTGTACCCCATAGTACAAGATAGAAGTGCAGCAGCACTTGTATAAGTTTCGTAGCTGACATTTAAAGCACTCCAGAGCGATTGTTATTATTACAATAAATAAACCTTTATCTTTATTAATTATTATTATCATCATCAACATACCTTGTTCACTGAGTTTAATCATTTCTTAATTAAGCTGCTACGAGAGACACAGAATATAAACACACAGACGAACACACCAGCTGATCCCTTTACTGTGAACTTCTTTTGTACTTCTTCCATTTTCCTCTTCCAAGTGCTGCTGCACTTATAACTATCTTGTACTATGGGGTGCAAAATAGACATGCAGCAACACTTGGAAGAAGAAAAACAAGAGAAAAATGGATCAGAACAAACCAGCTGATCAGGGATCAGCTGGTGTGTTCATCTGTGTGTTTACATTCTGTCTTTCTCATGGCAGCTTAAGAAAGAAATTATTATACTCAGTGAACAAGGTATATTGATGGTGATAATAATAATAATAATAATAATAAAATACATATAATTAATAATCATTCTGGGGCACTGTAAATGTCATATGTATTTTGTATAACAAGCCTGTACAAAATACGTATGACACAGGCAGCGCGGCGTCTCGGCGTCAAGTATCTCAGTCGCCTTCTTACAGCCACTCAGTACACTAGCATTTAAAGTCTCCAAGACTACATAGTTGTACAAATTTTAACTTGATTGTGTACCCCATAGTACAAGATGGAAATGCAGCAGCACTTGTATAAGTTTCATAGCTGACATTTAAAGCACTCCAGAGCGATTGTTATTATTACAATAAATAAATCTTTATCTTTATTAATTATTATTATCATCATCATCAACATACCTTGTTCACTGAGTTTAATAATTTCTTAATTAAGCTGCTACGAGAGAGACAGAATATAAACACACAGACGAACACACCAGCTGATCCCTTTACTGTGAACTTCTTTTGTACTTCTTCCATTTTCCTCTTCCAAGTGCTACTGCACTTATAACTATCTTGTACTATGGGGTGCACAATAGACATGCAGCAACACTTGGAAGAGGAAAAACAAGAGAAAAATGGATCAGAACAAACCAGCTGATCAGGGATCAGCTGGTGTATTCCTCTGTGTTTACATTCTGTTTTTCTCATGGCAGCTTAAGAAAGAAATTATTATACTCAGTGAACAAGGTATATCGATGGTGATAACAATAATAATAATAATAAAATACATATATGGAGAGGTATTGGAGGATAAGCTGGGCTGGGGCTATACGAGAGAGAGGGAGAAAGTGCCAGCAGTCTCAGTAACTCCTGCTTCACCATGACATTCGGACGTGTAAGCTAACGCCACTATAAAATATTGTATAATTATACTATTACTATCAATACAGATTATCTACTTATCATATTTATTCCAGAATAATATTAGGTGTAACATAAATAATGTAGAAGCATGATAAAGACGCCCAAATTAATAAAAACTGACATTATATAGAGAGGTATTGAAGGATGGAGGGCGGAGATGGATAAAAAAAAAAAAGTGACCGTGACCATTATAGAAAACGGTACCGCCTGAAGGGTAACTATAGAAGATCACTCGTACCCTATGCAAAGACTGAAAAAAGTGCGATTTTCTCAATCTTTTATTTTTTTTTTAAGTAATCAGCTATGTAAGCATTTCCTGGAATAACTTGGAAGTAAGTCATTGACCTATTTCATGTTGTATTACCATTAATAATAAACAGATTGAAAGGAACTTCCTAACAAACATAAAACTGAATGTTTAATTTTGGGTGGTGACACTTTTGAAGTGTCAGTAATGGGTGATTCCTCGATTAGCGACGAAATCATTTACCGACGGGGTCTTAGGCCCCTATCTCCGTTGTTAAGTGAGGAGAGACTGTACTCTGATAATTTTACTTATGTGTACCTGTACCTAAGTAAACTTACACACTGTGCTGACATGCAGGTACACATTAAAATCACTAAGAGTGTCTTATTAGTCTTGAAGATGCCATATTAATAATGATAATAATAATAACACACAATAATAATCACTCTGAGGCTTATTAAATGTCATATAAAACATAAGAACATAAGAATGGAGGAACACTGCAGAAGGCCTACTGACCCATACAAAGCAGGTCCTTATCAAAACCACCACTACCTAAGAATTTACTCCTGTACTCACGACACTAATCAAACCCAGCCCCTCCCACTCATATATTTGTCCAATCTCTTTTTAAAGCCACCCAAGGTCCTAGCCTCTATCACCCTAATCGGAAGATTGTTCCACGCATCTACAACTCTGTTCGAAAACCAGTACTTGCCTATGTCCTTTCTAAATCTAAATTTATCCAATTTAAATCCGTTATTTCTGGTTCTTACTGGTTCGATATCCTCAGTATTTTATTAATATCTCCTTTGTTTATGCCCATCATCCACTTGTACACCTCGATGATATCTCCCCTCATTCTACGTCTCTCCAGAGAGTGGAGATTCAACGCTCTAAGTCTATCTTCATACGGGAGATTTCTTATACTGTAAATCATTTTAGTCATTCTTCTTTGTATGTTCTCCAATGAATCTATATCCATCCTGTAGTAAGGAGACCAAAACTGAGCTGCATAATCCAAATGAGGTCTCACTAGTGATGTATAGAGCTGTAAAATAACCAATATAGAGCTGTAAAAACGTTAATATAGACATTTTGCTTAATCCATCTATGATATTTTTTCAATACGTATTATATAATAAACACGCTACGTAACATATATACGTGTACAGTGGATCCCCGAGTAACTTAAAAACTTCATTCAAGAAGCCTGCTCAAGTGCCATTACTGAATGAATTTACTCCCTTAAGGAATAATGTCACGTAGGTTAGTCTATTTCAGACCCCCCAAAAATACACTTCCACAAGCACTTACAATATTATACTTACATAATTGTACGATTTCCGAGGTTTTCGTTACTCGGGGGTCCACTGTATGGACCTCCGGATTTCGTACTGCTCCCACCTAGAACAATTATGTAAGTTTATTTTTGTAAGTGCTTTTGTAAGTGTATTTTTGGGGGTCTAAAAGGACTAATCTAATTTACATTATTCCTTATGGGAACAAATTCGTTCGGTAATGGCACTCGAACAGCATTCTGGAACGAAATATTGACAAAATCCGGGGGTCCACTGTACATGATAAATATACCCACAGTAGAATAAATGAGCATAAATATGAATGTTTTTACAGTGAGCTTGCGGGAGTGAACTAAATCCATATGCATTCGGCTGGTTTGTTTACAAAACTTGTGAACCTACTACTCTCTCATGTACTCATTCTCTCTCTCTCTCGTTTATTTGTTTAATCTCGTTTACTCATCTCTCATCCTATATTAAGACTACAAATATTTTAAGGTAAGTAATGAGTGTACTGTACAGTGGTACCCCGAGTTTCGGCCACCTCCCAACTCGAACAATTATGTAAGTGTATTATTGTAAGTGCTTTTGTAAGTGTATTTTTGGGGGTCTGAAACGGACTAATCTAATTTACATTATTCCTTATGGGAACAAATTTGTTCGGTAATGGCACTTGAACAGCCTTCTGGATCGAATTATGGCCGAAACTTGGGGTACCACTGCGTATGCATTTTATCGTTCTAGGGCACTTTAAATGTCAAGTATATAATGTGGGTGAGGTGGGCAGATGGGGTTACATAACTACCAAACTTCGATACCTACTTACCCTACTATTCACCTTGCACCCTATATTAAGACCATTAACCCTTTCGGGGTCGGTGCCATACTAGTACGTTTTACGAGCAGGGGTTGGTGCCGTACTAGTACGCCCAAATTCTAGCGGCCTCAATTTAAGCAGAAAACGTCTGGTAGGCATACATATGAAAGAATGGGTCTGTGTGGTCAGTGTGCGCAGTATAAAAAAAATTCTGCAGTACACACTGCATAATGAGAACAAAAACTCTGACAGTTTTTTTCGATTAAAACAGCGACTTTGCAGTCGATTTTCGTATGGTATTTATTGATGTATTCTCGTTTTCTTGGTCTCATTTGATAGAATGGAAGATATATTACAGAAGTAGAGATGATTTTGATTGGTATGACAATGACAAGTACCTTGAAATTGAGCTCAAAGTATCGAAAATGTTCGATTTTTGATGATGTTCAAGAGTAAACAAATCACACCATGTAAATAGGCGGTTTCTTGTACTCAATCGATAGAAGAAATGGAGTTCTAGCGAAATAGCTATAATTTTAGGAGACTGAAACATTGGAATTTGTCGAAAATAGGACTCAAAGTGGGCAAAATCGCCGATGCGTAAGTGTCATGGCTACCGCTAACTTCGCGAAAGCATAATTCCATTAGTTTTCGATCAAATTTCATAATTTTGGTGGCGTTATGATCGGAGAAAGATTCTCTATCATTTCATAAGAAAAAATTAATTTTTTTTTTCCAAAAAAATTTCGACCCCAGGAACACTTTCCTGAGAAGGCCTATCGACCCCCAAAGGGTTAAGACTACAAATATTTTAAGGTAAGTAATGAGTGTGCACTAAATGCATTTTATCGCTGTAGGGCTCTTTAAATGTTAAAGTATATTATGTGTGGGTGGAGTGGGGTTGCCTGGATGGCTGCCATACCTACCACACCTAACTTCTTACAATAAACACTACTCACTTCTCACCCTACATTAAGACTATAAATATTTTGAGGTAAGTAATGAATGTACTGTGTGTGTATTTTACTTTTTATCATTTTTTTAATGCCTTGGTCTATTGCTAACTTAATATATGTTAGTGTAAACTTATTATCTGACATTTATAAGCAGAAACAAATGGTGTTCTGCTTTCTGGCGATGTCCGCTTTTCGGAAGTAGCCTGGAACCTAACCTGCCATATAAGTGGGGCCCTACTGTATTTATGTAAATTTATTCTACTGTGGGGTGCATTTATGATGTTTAAATGTTACGTAGGGTGTTTCTATATAATTTTGAAAAAAATATCATAGATGGATTAATAGAAATGTCTATATTAACGTAATACAGTAGACCGTTATTTAACACGATAGTTACTTTCCTGAAAATGCCGTGTTAGGTAAAATTGTGTTAGATGAATTAAAGAACTTATGGGAAAAATAAGGTTATGTTCCTGAGAGCCTAAAATAAGCCAAACAACTTTTTTTTTTTAGGCCTCCACATCTTACAAAAATAAAAGTGAATATGTAATTGTAGTTCATTGTTGTGATGTATTATGTTGTTTTTACTGCTTAAGATTACAATTTTAATAGAAATAATAGTATTTCTTACCATAAATTATGGGTGCTGGTGTTTGTGGATGATTGTGAAGAGAGTGGAGAGTTATGCTGTGGCTCTAATGGGCTGAGGTGGATGGTAGAGGTTCTGGTACTGAAGTCGATGGTTGTATTGAGTGTCTAACTTTAAACATTTTCTTGTCACTTGCAGGAACACTTGTATGCTTACTGGGTGCCATGATTGCTTGGCAGATTTATCAAAATGCAATGAAAATAAGAAAATGTATGTAAATAAACACAGCGAGCTTCCCGAGTGTTGTCGTCCTACACGCGTATGAACCAAACTGAAGGCTGGGAGGGTGGTGTGGGTGGGTGCTGGTGGCTGAGGGTGGCGGGGGATAGTAGTAGGGTCAGTGTGTGCAGTATAAAAAAAATCCTGCTCCACACAGTGCATAATGAGGAAAAAAAAACTCTGACTGCGTTTTTGGTTTAAAACAGCGACTTTACAGTCTATTTTCGTATGATATTTATGGTTATATTCTCGTTTTCTTGGTCTCATTTGATAGAATGGAAGATATGTTAGAGAAATAGAGATAATTTTGATTGGTTTCTCAATGACAAGTATATAGAAATTGAGCGCAAAATAGTGAAAATGTTTGATTTTTGCCGATGTTCATGAGTAAACAAATCACGCCACACATACAATACACATCAACTGGCGACTCTAATATTCTTGCACAAGTGTGCTGATATTATTTATACAGTTTTTACAACGATGCAGTAGTATACATAACAGTAAATCTTCTATTTATTGTGAGAATAAAAATTCAAAATGGAAAGTAAAAGTAATGTAAGAGGGGCCTGGAGACGTGACTAATGGACAGATAAAATGTTATTCCAGTGCGAGGAATGTCTGTCTCGTTTATTCTGGACCCTATTTTGAAATTGGCATCTTTTGAAATTTGTATGAAATTGGCCAAATTGCCATTTTCTGACCACCTTATTGGGTAGTTGAAATCAGTAAATTGGCAGTTTCTTATGCTCAATTGATAGAACAAATGTAATTCTAGCGAAATAGCTATAATTTTAGTAGACTGAAACATTGGAATTTGCCGAAAATAGGGCTCAAAGTCGGCGAAATCGATGTGTAAATAGCATCAATACCGCAACTTCGCAAGAGCATAATTCCGTTAGTTTTCCATCAATTTTCATAATTTTGGTGGCATTATGATCGGAAAAAGATTCTCTATCATTTCATAAGAAATTTTTTTTTTTTCCGAAAATGTTTCGGTCCAAACCTATATACAGTAGACCCTCATTTAGCACAACTTTATGTTGCGCGTTTTGGGTATTACGTGATTGAAGAATTATGGCACATTTTTATCTAACACGACGTAAACCTTATATTACGCTATTCGCTGGAGGGGAAAAATTTTTGAGCGCGTGGTCGCCTGCGGTAGGTTAAACCATTGAGTCTGTGGGGGTCCTACTGAGGGTGGCTATGAGCATCATCAAGTGTTTAATGCTGACGAGACAAGTGTTTTCTGGAAGAAAATGCCAACATGAACTTATATCAGTCAGCAAGAGAAAAGTGCACCAGGCTTCAAGACAGCAAAGGATCGCTTCACCTTGCTCCTTTGCGGTAATGCATCAGGTGATTTCAAGTGTAAGCCCATGGTTATTTACCACTCTAAGAATCCTCATGCTTTGAGGAAAAGGGAATTTGTTTTTCCTTCTCACAAACTGTAAATAAGTAAGTTTATTCAGGTATACAGAGATACAGTTACATTGATTATCATACATAGCAGCATATGTGTAGAGAATCAAGGATAACCCAAAAAAAGTCAGACAGAATGGAAATAAGTCACTTTGACTTTTTTTGGGTTATCCTAGGTTCTCTACACATATGCTGCTATGTATGATAATCTTTGTAACTGTATCTGTGTATACCTGAATAAACTTACTTACAGTTTGCAGGAAGAAAAAACAAATAACCATTCCCTCAAGCGGCCGGCCGCCTTAATGTTGTGGAACAGCGGGGGAGACCACCCGCCTTCCCCTGCTACCCCCCCACACCACCCCACCATCCGAGCATTCGTATTCCATACGCGTCAAAAAAGTCCTCTGCTACAAGCCAGCTGTTTGTGAAGAATAAGAGAGAGTGAATTGTGTTTTGATCTTTAAATTATTATATCTTGTATCTGCCAAGCAATCATGACACCCAGAAGGCATACCAGTGTTGCTCAAAGTGGCAAGAAAAGGTATAAGCATTTAAGTCTTAGAATTAACGAAGAAACAAAGATATTAGAAAAGACATAACCTGTGGCCGTAAAATGTTACTTTGTACACATAAAAAGATGTAAACATAAGTTTGTGTGACTGACTGACTGGACTGACTTACTGAATGACTTTACTGACTGACTTACTGAATAACTTGACTGACTGACTTACTGAATGACTTGACTGACTGACTTACTGAATGACTTGACTGACTTACTGAATGACTTGACTGACTGACTTACTGAATGACTTGATTGACTGACTTACTGAATGACTTGACTGACTGACTTATTGAATGACTTGACTGACTGTCTTACTGAATGAATTGACTGACTGACTTACTGAATTACTTGACTGACTGACTTACTGAATGACTTGACTGACTGACTTACTGAATGACTTAACTGACTGACTTACTGAATGACTTGACTGACTGACTTACTGAATGACTTGACTGACTGACTTACAGAATGATTTGACTGACTGACTTGACTGACTGACTTACTGAATGACCTGACTGACTTACTGAATGACTTACTGAATGACTTGACTGACTGACTTACTGAATGACTTGACTAACTTACTGAATGACTTGACTGACTTACTTACTGAATGACTTGACTGACTGACTTACTGAATGACTTGACTGACTGACTTACTGAATGACTTGACTGACTGACTTACTGAATGACTTGACTGACTGACTTACTGAATGACTTGACTGACTGACTTACTGAATGACTTGACTGACTGACTTACTGAATGACTTGACTGACTTACTGAATGACTTGACTGACTGACTTACTGAATGACTTGACTGACTTACTGAATGACTTGACTGACTGACTTACTGAATGACTTGACTGACTGACTTACTGAATGACTTGACTGACTGACTTACTGAATGACTTGACTGACTGACTTACTGAATGACTTGACTGACTGACTTACTGAATGACCTGACTGACTGACTTATTGAATGACTTGAGTGATTGACTTACTGAATGACTTGACTGACTAACTTACTGAATGACTTGACTGACTGACTTACTGAATGACTTGACTGACTTACTTAATGACTTGACTGACTTACTGAATGACTTTATTAAAGTTAGAGACACTCAGTACAACCATCGACTTCAGTTCCAGAACCTCTACTATCCACCTCAGCCCAGTAGGGCCACAGCAACACTCTCCACTCTCTTCACAATCATCCACAAACACCAGCACCCACAATTTAAGGTAAATACTATTATTTCTGTTACATTTGTAGTCTTAAGCAGTAAAAACAACAAAATACATCACGATAATGAACTACAATTACATATTCTCTTTTATTTTTGTAAGATCTGTTGTTCTAAAAAAAACTTGTTTGGCTTTTTGGGGACTCCCAGGAACGTAACCCTATTTTTCCCATAAGTTCTTTTAATTATCTAACACGATTTTAGCTAACACGATGTTTTCAGGAACGTAACTACCATGCTAAATGAGGGTCTACTGTATTCGTTCGCACACCCAGTGCCCCGAATATTTTTTTTTTTTATATATAGAAATAAATAACACATTTTTTTAAGTGTTATCGGATAAAAAAAAACAATTCGGATGAGTAGTTACTGAGATATGAGGCGAAGAAGTTGACACTTGATGCTCACCTGACAGCAACAGGAGCCCTGCTGCTTGCAGAATTGTTGCCGATATACCTTTTTTTCACTTTTTTTTTATTATTTTTATATAATTTTTATGTTCTGATAATTACAATTTATAATAGTTCTTGTGATTTCATAGCCAATCTTTGTTCTGACAGTAATATTAGGTACTGAAATTGTACTTAAATAATAATAATAATAATGATAGTGCATAAAAATAATAATAATAATGATAGTGAATAATAATAATAATAATAGTGCATAATAATAATAATAATAATAATAATAATAATAATAATAATAATAATAATAATAATAATACAGTCATCCCTTGGTTTTTGCATTTAATCTGTTCCAGATGGATCAACTAAAACCAAAATTGGCGAAAACAAAACTATTTTCCCCATAAGAAATAATGGAAATTCAATTAATCCGTTCCAGAAACCCAGAAGTTTGGATTTTTTTTTTTTTGGGGGGGGGGCCTTAAAGATAGATTTACATGCACAAATGAATGAATTCTATGTGGCACTTACCTTTATTGAAGACTGATGTTGCTGGATGGAAGAGAGGGAGGGGAGAGGGAAGAGACCCTAATTTTTGGAAGGGGAATCCCCCTCTATAAGGACTCTTGGTACCAAGTCCTCATCTGGGGTCACTTCCCTTCTTTGTCTTTCAATCCCACTAGGACCAGCTTGAGAGTCACTGCACACCTGTGGCACTAAATATCTGTCCAGAGAGCTCTGTGTCTGGCGGCTCTTTAAAATGTCCCTAAAATGGGAAAAGAGATTGTCATTGAACATGTTGATGAGATGGATTGCAACATCTTTGTCAGGGTGATGTTCCTCCACAAATGAATGCACCCTACTCCACATTCCACAAATCTCCTTAATCTCTGAAGAAGGCACCTTACATCTCTCTTCCTCCACTGAAGCAATTTCCTGAGTTGTGGTTTGATGGTGTTGCAGCTCAAGCTCTTGCAGCTCTTCAGTGGTTAGATCTTCATTGTGGTCCTCCACCAACTCTTCCACATCCTGGCTACTCACATCCAACCCCATGCAATTCCCCAATGCCACAATACTTTCCACAACTTCCATAGGCTCCTCACGGTCAGCCCCAAACCCTTCAAAATCCCTCTCTGGGACACAATCTGGCCACAACTTTCTCCAAGCAGAGTTCATCGTCCTGGAAATCACTCCCTGCCAAGCGTTATCTATAAGGCCTATGCAATGGAAGATATCGAAGTGATCCTTCCAGAACTCTTTTAGGGTCAATGCAGTTTCATTGGTCACATCAAAGCACTTTTGAAACATTGCTTTGGTGTACAGTTTTTTGAAGTTTGCAATGACCTGCTGGTCCATGGGCTGGAGGAGAGGAGTGGTGTTAGGAGGCAGGAACTTAGCATTAGACTTCCACATCACACACAATTTACTCTTGTCAACACTGTATTTCTTGAACACTCTGGGATTTTCAGAGTGATACACCAGTAAAGGCTTCACTTTGAAATCCCCACTAGCTTTACCACACAACATTAGAGTTAGCCTGTCTTTCATAGGCTTGTGTCCTGGCATTGCCTTTTCCTCCTGCGTGATGTAGGTCCTCCTTGGCATTTTCTTCCAATAGAGGCCTGTTTCATCACAATTAAACATTTGTTGGGGTTGGAATTCTTCTGCCTCTACATATTCCTTAAAGTCAAGCACAAATTTTTCAGCCCCATGTTTATCTGAACTGGCACCCTCACCATGACTTACAACACTGTGTATGCCACTTCGCTTCTTGAAGTTTTCGAACCAGCCTTTGCTGGCCTTAAATTCATCAACATCAACACTGGTTTCAGTCATTTTCTTGACAAGATCGGCATGCAACTGCCTTGCTTTTTCACATATGATGGATTGCACAACACTATCACCCGCTAGCAGTTTTTTGTTTATCCACACCAATAACAATTTCTCCATATTTTCAATTGTTTGTGATCTCTGTTTCGTTATCGTATTCACCTCTTTCGCAACATTAGCTTCCGTGATTTCTTTTCTCTTCGCCACAATGGAACTGATGGTTGATGGGTTTTTCTTGTATATCCTGGCGAGCTCGGCAATACGTACACCACTATCATATTTTTCTATTATTTCTTTCTTCATTTCTATGGTGTTCCTCACTTTCTTTACCAAAGAACTGGCACTAGGAGCTTTCTTTGGGCGGATGGTAGCTTATTTAGTAGTCACACACAATAATCAAGGGCCAAAAACAATGAATTGTTAATAAATGTTTTGTATGAACTCCTGGGGTGATGTTCACTCAAGCATAAACGATGCTAGACTGCGTGACAATGTGCGTGGGAGGTGCGTGGGTGGTGGGCCTACGGCCTTTGTATGTGCGCGGCACTGGTGTACAGGTTCTGTACCATCAGCGAAAACTGAGACAATCGGCAAAAACTGAGAAAATTTTTCCACGAAAAAAGTGATCGAAAACCAAAATTGGTGAAAACTGAGACAATAGAAAACCAAGGGATGACTGTACAATAAAGTTCCCTTGAAGCCATTATGTAAGATATGTGTCACTGCCTTATCTCATCTGATCTCCACTAATGATGACTGGTGACACTTGACGAGGGGTGAGGGGTAGTCTTATCTCTTCTTATCAGTCCAGTAATTACAGTGATGACATATGACGAGCTTTCACTGCTTCCCTTTATTTGTTAGCAAACCTGTGTGTCTGTCTGTCTGTCTGTCTGTCTGTGTCTGTCTGTGTGTCTGTCTTTCTGTCTGTCTGTCACAAGCACATTATATCACTTTGTTTTGATTTTTTTAGTAATCCTAGGTAATTTACACTATGTATAATTGTATTTACGTATGTGTTCCTGTGAGATAGAGACAGAGACAGATAGATAAAGACAGACAGACAGAGATAGACAGCCAATCAGGTACCCAGCTGACCAGCCAGCTGCTGGCCAGCCAGGTGGCCAACCAGCTGCTTGCCAGCCAGGTGGCCAGGCAGGCAGGCAGCCAGCTGGCCTGCCAGCCTGCCGACATCACTTTTCACTTCAAAGGGGAGTGTTAATATGACATGACATCAGTGAATCCTTGGTGTTTGCCGCAATGTTTGCTCTAGCTGGCGCTCAATTTAACTGGTGCTCCCACAATGTACTAAGTGGTCCCAGATTTTTTTAATATGGCACAGACCGAGTGTTAGGACCCATTTTATGCTGACCCGACATCTCAGGCCAATCATGCCAAATTTGGAGGCAGAAAAAAAAAACGTAAATATACATTTGGGGCAGTAGCAGTACTAACGTATATATACGTTACGTTTGGACCGTTTAAGGGTTAAGAATCGGGGTCTCAACCCTGAAAGGGTTAAACCACTCCAGAGCAATTTATTATTTTTATGATGATTATTATTATTATATTATTACAGTGGACCCTTGGTATTCATTTGTCTCAGTTTTCAGTGATTTTGGTTTTCGTGCACTTTTTTTGTGGAAATACTGGCTTAGTTTTCGTCGATGGTACAGAACCTGTCCAATGTCCAGCGCACATACAAAGCCTGCAAGTCCGCCTCCCATGCACATTGTTTCTGGTTGAGTGAACATTATCCTGCGAGTTCATACAAAACATTTGTGAGGGAAAAGTCCATAAATAGGAGTAATGAAAGTGTGAATGTATGTATAGTGATAGTTGGGTGGTAGTCTGCTGGTTAAGGTAGGTTGAGTGTCTAGCTCCCGCTATTCCCCCCTCCTTTTCCACCTGGTGAGAGGTGAAGTGCGAGGCTCCAGCCAAGGAAATTGTCACTTGACTAGCCGCTTCCAACACCACTGTAAGCATTCACAGCTGCTCCTGTCTTAATTCATTTTATTTAAGAGCTTCACTCTTATGTAATTATGCTCTGCCCTGCCTTGCCTTAAAGTTTACATGGAGAGAGTTCCAGGGGTCAATGCCCCTGCGGCCCAATCTGTGACCAGGCCTCATGTTGGATCAGAGCCTGATCAACCAGGCTGTTACTGCTGGCCGCACGCAGTCCAACGTACGAACCACAGCCTGGCTGGTAAAGCACCGACTTTAGGTTCCTGTCCAGTGCCTGCTTGAAGACAGCCAGGGGACTATTGGTAATCCCCCTTATGTATGCTGGGAGGCAGTTGAACAGTCTTGGGCCCCTGATACTTATTGTGTTTTCTCTCAACGTGCTAGTGGAACCCCTGCTTTTCATTGGGAGGATGTTACATCGTCTGCCGAGTCTTTTGCTTTCGTAGGGAGTGACACTCGTGTGCAAGTTTGGTACTAATCCCTCTAGGATTTTCCAAGTGTATATAATAATGTATCTCTCCCGCCTGCGTTCCAGGGAGTACAGGTGGTTTATTGTAGTTATGCGTGCTGTGAAGGTTCTCTGTACATTTTCTAGTTCAGCAATTTCACCTGCCTTGAAAGGTGTAGTTAGTGTGCAGCCTAGATAGAACAAGCGACCTGAAAAGTGTTAACATGGGCTTGGCATCCCTGGTTTTGAAGGTTCTCATTATCCATCCTGTCATTTTTCTGGCAGATGCGATTGCTACAGTGTCATGGTCTTTGAAGGTGAGATCCTCTGTCATGATCACTCCCAGGTCTTTGACATTAGTTTTTCGATCTATTGTGTGGTTGGAATTTGTTTTATACTCCGATGAGATTTTAATTTCCTCACGTTTTCCATATCGGAGTAACTGAAATTTCTCATCATTGAACTTCATATTGTTTTCTGCAGCCCATTTAAAGATTTGGTTGATGTCTGCTTGGAGTGGACACTGTCATGCAGATTCGGGTGTCATCTGCAATGGAAGACACGGCACTGTGGCTGATATCCCTGTCTATGTCCGATATAAGGATGAGGAACAGGATGGGAGCGAGTACTGTGCCTTGTGGAACAGAGCTTTTCACCGTAGCCGTCTCAGACTTTACTCTGTTGACTACTACTCTTTGTGTTCTACTTGTTAGGGAATTATAGATCCATCTACCAACTTTTCCTGTTATTCCTTTATCACGCATTTTGTGTGCTATCACACCATGGTCACACTTATCAAAGGCTTTTGCAAAGTCTGTGTATATAACATCTGCATTCTGTTTGTCTTCTAGAGCATCCAGGACCTTGTCGTAGTGGTCCAGTAGTTGGGACAGACAGGAGCGACCTGCTCTAAACCCATGCTGCCCTGGGTTGTGTAATTGATGGTTATCTAGATGAGTGGCGATCTTGCTTCTTAGAACCCTTTCAAAGATTTTTATGATATGGGACGTTAGCGCTATTGGTCTGTAGTTCTTTGCTATTGCTTTACTGCCGCCTTTGTGGAGTGGGGCTATATCCGTTGTTTTTAGTAACTGCGGGACGACCCCAGCGTCCATGCTCCCTCTCCATAGGATGTTAAAAGCATGTGATAGGGGCTTCTTGCAGTTCTTTATGAACATTGAGTTCCATGAGTCAGGGCCTGGAGTGGAGTGCATGGGCATGTCATTTATTGCCTTTTTGAAGTCATGTGGCGTCAGGGTAATGTCAGATAGGCTTGCGTCTACCAGGTTCTGTGGCACTCTCATAAAAAATTCATTTAGGTCTTCAACTTTCAGTCTGGTTAGCGGCTCGCTAAAAACTGAGTCATACTGGGACTTTAGTAACTCACTCATTTCCTTGCTGTCACCTGTGTAGGACCCATCTCGTTTTAGTAGGGGCCCAATACTGGATGTTGTTCTCAACTTTGTTTTGGCATAAGAAAAGAAATACTTTGGGTTTCTTTCAATTTCATTTATGGCTTTTAGTTCTTCCCGCATTTCTTGAGTCCTGTAAGATTCCTTTAGTAATTATTAGAGAGTGATTATTAGAGTGGTGATTAATTATGTCTTTTGATTTCATTACAGCCTTCTGGGCCAGCTAGGGTCATCTGGCACAAAGCCGAGGGTGTCTGAAGGAGCAAGACCGAGTGTGTCCACGAGACGTCATTTGAAGCCTTTTAAACTCAACTGTGGTTCCTCTAGAACCAAACAACCCAGGCAACTACACGTTATTCACAAGTGGACGACACCTGAGTCCCTGGTATCTTGGACTAATAGTTTCCAACTTGGTTTTGGAAACATCCGTTAACTGAGTGGTTGTAGAAACATCCGTCGATCCAACAACAACAGCAAGGAGTTCAGAAAACAAGGAACAATTCTGAGCTTCCGTGTCAAGAACATCGACATGCTTATCTACCAACTTCCATATGTATAAATTAGCTTTGAATTCAAGTATTATTTATCTATTTCATTTTTCATTTTGTCTTTAAGATAGGATTTTGAGATTCATGTTTAAGTATTTAATATTTTCATAAAACATTCTATCATTGTTATTATTTATCTTTTCCATTTTTGTAATTTTCCTAAGGAGGAGCAAGCCTTGATTCATCTTGGCTTAAAGATTGAACCAAGACTGAGTAATAAACCTTCACACATTTCTTAACAATCCATTGTTTTTGGCCCTTGATTATTGTGTGTGACTACTAAATAAGCCATCATGGGCCCAAAGAAAGCTCCTAGTGCCAGTCCTTTGGTAAAGAAAGTGAGGAACACCATAGAATTAAAGAAAGAAATCGTAGCAATCTCTTGTCCCATTTTAGGGAAATTTTAAAGAGATGCCAGCAACAGAGCTCTCTGGACAGATATTTAGTGCCACAGGTGTGCAGTGACTATCAAGCTGGTCCTAGTGGCAGTAAAAGACAAAGAAGGGAAGTGACCCCAGATGAGGACTTGGTACCTAGAGTCCTTATGGAGGGAGATTCCCCTTCCAAAGAATAGCCTCTCTTCCCTCTCCCCTCCTCCCTGTCTTCCATCCAGCAACATCAGTCTTCAATAAAGGTAAGTATCATGTTGAATGTTCATTCTTTTGTGCATGTAAAAGAGTGGTGAAGCAATGTAAAAAGAGAGCAGATGAGAGAGTGGGTGAGATGTTATCAGCAAATTTTGTTGAAAATAAGAAAAAGTTTTGGAATGAGATTAATAAGTTGAGGAAGCCTAGAGAACAAATGGATTTGACAGTTAAAAATAGGAGAGGAGAGTTATTAAATGGAGAGTTAGAGGTATCGGGAAGATGGAGAGAATATTTTGAGGATTTGTTAAATGTTGATGAAGACAGGGAAGCTGTGATTTCGTGTGTAGGGCAAGGAGGAATAACATCTTGTAGGAGTGTGGAAGAGCCAGTTGTGGGTGTAGGGAAGTTCGTGAGGCAGTGGGTAGAATGAAAGGGGTAAGGCAGCTGGGATTGATGGGATAAAGATAGAAATGTTGAAAGCAGGTGGGGATATAATTTTGGAGTGGTTGGTGCTATTATTTAATAAATGTATGGAAGAGGGTAAGGTACCTAGGGATTGGCAGAGAGCGTGTATTGTTCCTTTGTATAAAGGCAAAGGGGACAAAAGAGAGTGCAAAAATTATAGGGGAATAAGTCTGTTGAGTGTACCTGGTAAAGTGTATGGTAGAGTTATTATTGAAAGAATTATGAGTAAAACAGAAAGCAGGATAGCAGATGAACAAGGGGCTTTAGGAAAGGTAGGGGTGTGTAGACCAAGTGTTTACAGTGAAACATATAGGTGAACAGTATTTGGATAAGGGTAAAGATGTTTTTGTGGCATTTATGGATTTGGAAAAGGCGTATGATAGGGTAGATAGGGGGCAATGTGGCAGATGTTGCAGGTGTATGGAATAGGAGGAAGGTTACTGAAAGCAGTGAAGAGTTTTTATGAGGATAGTGAGGCTCAGGTTAGAGTGTGTAGGAGGGAAGGGACTATTTCCCAGTAAAAGTGGGCCTTAGACAAGGATGTGTGATGTCACCGTGGTTGTTCAATATATTTATAGATGGGGTTGTAAGAGAAGTGAATGCGAGGGTCTTGGCAAGAGGTGTTGGGCTAAAAGATAAAGAAGCAAATACAAAGTGGGAGTTGTCACAGTTGCTTTTTGCTGATGACACTGTGCTTTGGGAGATTCTGAAGAGAAGCTGCAGAGGTTGGTGGATGAATTTGGTAGGGTGTGTAAAGAAGAAAATTGAAAGTGAATATAGGAAAGAGTAAGGTGATGAGGATAACAAAAAGAATAGGTGACGAAAGATTGGATATCAGATTGGAGGGAGAGAGTATGGAGGAGGTGAATGTATTCAGATATTTGGGAGTGGACATGTCGGCGGATGGGTCTATGAAGGATGAGGTGAATCATAGAATTGATGAGGGAAAAGGGTGAGTGGAGCACTTCGGAGTCTGTGGAGACAAAGAACCTTGTCCATGGAAGTAAAGAGGGAATGTATGAGAGTATAGTTATACCAACGCTCTTATATGGGTGTGAAGCATGGGTGATGAATGTTGCAACGAGGAGAAGGCTGGAGGCAGTGGAGATGTCATGTCTGAGGTCAATGTGTGGTGTGAATATAATGCAGAGAATTCGGAGTTTGGAAATTAGGAGGAGGTGCGGGATTACCAAAACGATTGTTCAGAGAGCTGAGGAGGGGTTGTTGAGGTGGTTTGGACATGTAGAGAGAATGGAACGAGACAGAGTGACTTCGAGTGTATAAATCTGTAGTGGAGGGAAGGCGGGGTAGGGGTCGGCCTAGGAAAGGTTGGAGGGAGGGTAAAGGAAGTTTTGTGTGCGAGGGCTTGGACTTCCAGCAAGCATGTGTGAGCGTATTTGATAGGAGTGAATGGAGGCATATGGTTTTTAATACTTGACGTGCTGTTGGAGTGTGAGCAAAGTAACATTTATGAAGGGATTCAGGGAAACCGGCAGGCCGGACTTGAGTTCTGGAGATGGGAAGTACAGTGCCGGCACTCTGAAGGAGGGGTGTTAATGTTGCAGTTTTATAACTGTAGTGTAAAGCACCCTTCTGGCAAGACAGTGATGGAATGAATGATGATGAAAGTTTTTCTTTTTCGGGCCACCCTGCCTTGGTGGGAATCGGCCGATGTGTTAATAAAAATAATAAATAAAAAAATCTATCTTTAAGGCCCCCCAAATTTGTTTTAATACTTCTGGTTGTCTGGAACCACTGTATTAATGCAGTGGTTCCAGAATTAGCACTTTTTCACTGTTAGAAAGCACTTCACAACTTCTCTTAGGCTTTGAAGAACTGTCACCATCATTACTTTTGTGCTTTGGAGTCATTATTAGGCAAAATTAATGGTTATTTTAAGGCCATGGTAAAGAGTGAATAACTGAAACTGCAGAAACTGAATCTGTGGATATGGGGGTTCTACTGTATATACATACATATGTGTATGTGCCTGTTTTACTGACCTAAACCTTATAGTGACTTACCTCGTGTCTGAAATTCATGAGAGACCCTGCTTAGCTGCTCGTAGTTTCTGCCGGGATTTATTAAAAGCATCGATTACTGCGCGAGTAGACAGCTGCCATGCACATGAATCCTCCCTCTGTACCGCAAATTCTGAAGTTTAAAAATTAAATCAGTGTAACATATTCTTTATCAATGCGATTTTATTTTTATAAAAACTACTGAACAGTTTATCATAAGCAAGTTCTCTCTCTAAGTGGGGGACCTAAGACCCAAGTAGCACACTCATGTCTGACTACTAAGACACAAGTAGCACACTCATGTGGGACTACTAAGACACAAGTAGCACACTCATGTGGGACTACTAAGACACAAGTAGCACACACTCATGTGGGACTACTAAGACACAAGTAGCACACACTCATGTGGGACTACTAAGACACAAGTAACACACTCATGTGGGACTACTAAGACACAAGTAGCACACACTCATGTGGGACTACTAAGACCTAAGTAGCACACTCATGTGGGACTACTAAGACACAAGTAGCACACTCATGTGGAACTACTAAGACACAAGTAGCACACTCATGTGGGACTACTAAGACACAAGTAGCACACACTCATGTGGGACTACTAAGACCCAGGTAGCACACACTCATGTGGAACTACTAAGACACAAGAAGCACACACTCATGTGGGACTACTAAGACCCAAGTAGCACACACTCATGTGGGACTACTAAAACCCAAGTAGCACACTCATGTGGGGAAACTAAGACACAAGTAACACA
Organism: Cherax destructor; assembly: GCA_009830355.1. Lineage (NCBI taxonomy): Eukaryota > Metazoa > Arthropoda > Malacostraca > Decapoda > Parastacidae > Cherax > Cherax destructor. The sequence goes on from WNWK01024534.1 coordinate 23,317, forward strand.
CTCATGTGGAACTACTAAGACACAACAAGCACACACTCATGTGGGACTACTAAGACACAAGTAGTACACACTCATGTGGGACTACTAAGACACAAGTAGAACATAACATGGGGGCCTTAACCGGGAGAGTTATTTGACTGTTAAAATAACTCAAAACATTCTTTGAGATGTACTGGTATGAGATAGGGTTATGAGTCACATGTTTTGGTAGGATAAAATTTACCTTGTAAAATTTACCTTGTAAAAATTACCTTGGTGGTGTCAGTGGAAGGTTCATATATTAGTTTACAGGTTGTTTTCTCCAGAGTGGGGATTAAAGTTGAGTAACACATTTTGTTTGTTGTTATGGTAGAGTGCCATGTGGAGATTTTTCCATTGAACTTGTGTTATTTTTTATGTACCTGTGTAAAGACCTTGTCCATTGATGCTGTGTAGGAGTTTAAGGATAAATAATGTCAGAAACTGAGTCTTTAGAATTTTCTGGCTTCAGTGAGGAGGTAAATAATTCATCAGTAAACATGTCTGTTAACAGTGAACAGGAGGAATCACCTCCTCCAGGTGATAAGGAAGCGATGATGAAACTTGAGATAGCTTTGATAACAGCTAAGACAAAATTCTTAGAAACTCAGGAGAGAATACGTAAAGGGTTAGGAGGTTCAGACCAAGAGCCTGAGCAGTACTTTAACCTAACTAAAGCTGCACATTTTGTCCCTAACTTTACAGAGAGTGACCCAGACAGATATTTTTCCTTTTTTGAGAAGACTGCAAAGGAGCAAAGATGGCCCAAACAGCAATGGGCTACCCTAGTTCGCACACAGCTTGTAGGCAAAGGTTTTCAGAGAGTAGAGACTCTGGAAGAAGGAGAATTTTCTGATTATGAGAAAGTAAAGGAGGTAGTATTGCTTGCATACCAAATGATACCTGAGAAATATAGGCAAAAGTTCAGAAGTAAAAAATTTCAGGAGGGGCAGACCTTAACTGAGTTAGGGAATGAGAAACTGTTCCTGTTTAAGAAGTGGGCTTGTTCAAAAGGAGTGAACAAGGACTATGAGAAGTTAGTAGACCTAATTGTTCATGAGGAATTGTACAATGCAATCCCTGTTGACCTTAGAGAATATTTGGAGGACAGAAACCCAGATAATCTTTCAGAAGCAATGGATCTGGGTGACAGATTCTTAGCTCATAGGGAATTGGTAGGTAAAAACAGTCATGCTCATTCAAAAAATTTCCGTCTTTTCTAAACCTTATTCCAAATCCTACAGTAATAAAGGTAAGTGGGACAAGAATTTTCAGGGACAAATGAAGGCTGAGGCACCCTCTCAAAAAGAAGGGAAAGGTAAGTCAGCTGGAGCTCAAAGTTTACCTAGTCCATCAAATAATGTTTCAGTTCCTCGAGCACACAGTACTAGTCCTACACCAAACGGTAAAAATACCCTTAAGAATTATACCTGTTACTACTGTAACAAAACGGGACACAAGCAAAAGTATTGCTTTTCTAGACGGCGAGATCAGAAAAGGACACACCCAGTTGCCTGCATTCAGTCTTCAACACAAAGTGTGGAGGAACCATTGGAATTAGACCCCAGGATGCGGGTTTTTACTAGTAAGTCCACAGTGGCCTTGCATAAGGATGTGGGCAGGGTTGAGAACATGTTGTCCTTGAGAGATGGATGTAGCACCTACTCCTTGCTACGTGCGGGAGTGCTGCCAGTGTCTAATGATACCTATACTGGGAAAGATATATTATTGAAGGGTATTACAGGTTCGGCCATAAGAGCACCAGTACACAAATTATGGGTAGAATCCTCTTACCAAGTGGGCTATCTCCCTGTAGGTATTACTGATGAGATTCCCTTTGAAGGAGTTAACCTCTTATTGGGGAATAATGTAATGGGCCTGTTAGACAGTGAGGAACATCTAGTAAGGGGGGAACCAATTCCCAAAGTTTGGGAGGAGAAAGTTAGAGAGACCCTTCCAGACCTTCTCCCTGCTGGTTCCACCATGAGAAGTATGGCTCATGATCATGCTATCAATAGTCTTTATGATATTTCTCATGAGGATGATGAGGGCTTAAGTCTGGAAACACTGTTTTCTGATGTTGAACTGCAGTCAACTGAAGAAAGGGATGTTCCAGCCAGAGCTGAGCATGATTGGAGCATAGATCAGTTCAGGAGTGTGAGAGAGGCTGCATCTACTAAGGTGCATTTAATTTCTGTACAGGAGAATGATGTCACACTGAGCAGAGCCTCAGCTGTGGCTGAGGAAGCAGTTTCACAATTTAATAAGTGCTTTCATTTCAGAGAGGACACTTTTACAGAGAAGTTGCCTCTGTTTGTAGTACCAAGGGAAGGAGAACAAGTGTTTTGTCACCAAATGATGATGATGTTCAAGGTTTCCAGGCATTTCTTCAAGCCTCAGCTGTGGGAGACTGTGGAAGAATATAGTAAGACCTATCATGTCTGTCAATTTAGAGGGAAACCTTGTCCATGTATTAAACCTGTTCCCTTTCAGCTTATTTCAGCACCAGGTGGACCCTTCAGCAAGCTGATAGGAGATGTAGTTGGTCCAGTCCCAAGGACCAGAATGGGAAATGATTATTTACTCACAACAAATTGCTCTACTACCAGGTACCTGGAAGCCGTCCCTCTATATAAGATGACAGCTCATGTAGTCTTAAGGGCTTTGATGAAGTTCTTTTTTCATGTAGAGCCTAACTTTTCAGCTATCTATTACCCTCCATCTCAAGGGAAACCAGAGAACTTCCATCAGACCCTAAAGACAATGATGCAAGCCTGTAGTATAGACAATACTAATATCTGGGATGAGAGGACCCCTCTCTTTGTAACTGCTGAGTGGGGAAGCACTCTGGAATCTCTGAGCTATTGGCTTGGGGAGAATGGTGATGCTTTCCCCGGAGCTTTTCTCAGTTTCAGATACTGTTTGGCTTGTATGAAATGGATGGTACCAGTGAAAGTACCCATCAACCAGACCCAAATGATGAAGTGGGACCATAATGTGGACCATAATGCTCTGGAGGCTGGAGATGAGGTGCTGGCATTGGAGCCAGTTCATGTGAAAAACTGTATGGAAAGTTGCTGTGAGCTGACCATGGTGTGGGGAAAGTTCTCAAGTGTAAGATATATAACCCACACACCTGAGCAGAAAAGGAGTAAGAATAATGTATACAGTAACTGGTTAGAGGATTTAGCATTATATCAAAAACCTAGAGTGATCAATGTTTCAGTGGATCCACTATGTAAAGAGGTGCAAAATAATACTCTGTATGTAATGGCCGAAAAGTATTTAAGAAATTCCATGTTTATGAGAGAGATTGGAGAAAACATGTTTGGTCTTTCTAAGGAAAGTGTTGGAGAGTTGGCTCAGCCACCGTGTAACCTTGTAAAAGTTTGGGATGTCACTAAAGGGGTAAAGTCAAGACTTCATGAAGAAATTGATAAGGAAGCTGAGCCAATTCGAAAATTATTGTGTGTGAAAAATCTGTATGAAAACTGGGATATGGAGGAAGAAGTGAAATTCTTTCAATACCAGTTTGTAGTGCTTAGTGAGAGTCAGTGGGCATTCCCATGCTTCATGGTTCCCAAATTCAATGGCACCTTGAGCAAATGCACTGACTGCCACAAAGTACATGTAACAACTAAAGTTTACTGGCTTAGAAAGTTTGATGCTGATGTCTTAAAAGATGCAAAAGTATTAGATAAAGTAAAGCATGAGGCAGGAAGATGTGATATTCCTGGCCTGGGTGCCAATACAATTTCCATGTGTGTAATATCAATTGAGTTCATTGAGTATTTAAAATTATTGTGGATGGTCGCGCCAGTATGTTGGAGACTTGGTTCAAATCGGTCGAGACGACAGTTAAGGGACGAACCGATAACCCCACTGACGCGCACTATGTAAACACTGCCGCGGTGGCTGTGAACACATCCCTAAGTGTTATCACTTCCTTCTTAGACTTGGTGGAAGTGCGTGATTTGCAGTCATGGCCCAAGCTCAAGGAAGCATTCCGTAATTACTTCTGGCGCAGGCATCAGAGCCATTACCTTGACATTATCACGAGCGTCATGAATGAGTGCCAATCCCCGGATGAAAGCCCCCTCGCTTGTGTCTGTCGGTTCCAGCGAGCATCGTTAGATTTTATTGACATTATGAAGGATAGCAAGTGGGTCACTAGTGATGGTAGTATAAAACTCGAAGACATCATCCCCATGATCGTCGGAGGCGTCATGCGGAGAGATGCCCCTCCATCTCCATGATAGGATTGACGAATTAGGGCTTGGCCCCAAGGAACACATCCTGGGCGCCTTTAATGCTATCGATAAAATTAAACCGCTGGGCGAGAAAGACAAGGCTTGTCGCCCTGCTGGTACTCCCTTGCAAGTCCCTCAATTGCCAACTCTTGTGTCGCCGCCTGTGCAACCCCCTGTCACTTTTGCTGCAGCCGTCCAGCAATCAGCAGCCAAGGCTAGGACGAACAGCAAACCTCAGACCAAGCCGAATCAAAACGGCAGGTCAGGTTATGACCGGAGGGCTAGCAAGACGACTTTGCCAGCGTCTCCTCCATCTAAGTCCAAGCGTCATAGCGCACACCGCCGTCAGCACCACCCGCGAGCGTGTGGTTACCTGTTTTAACTGCGGTAAAAGAGGTCATTACCGTTCTGAGTGTTATAAACCTCAGCCCCCACGCCGTGATAATCACCGTCCCCGTGTGCAGCACCGGGAGGGCGGTGTGTTTACCACCATACATCCAGTCATACCTCCAGTGAGTGCCTCAAGTTGCGTAGCATCTTGTCGTCGCACCACGGCAAGCGCTCTCGCCCAGAGCCCGAGCTAGCCGGGCCCCTCCAGTAGTTCGGGGGAAGAGACGCGCCAGAAAAATCCCGCAAAGAGATAGTCACCCTATCGGAGTCGCTGTATTCCGTCCCTGTCCGAAATGCGTTCGCCGCCCTGGGCAGCGACACGCATGCCGACAGCACGGAAACAGAGTGCCTCGACGCTGGTGTTGCGACTCGAACCGTACCTTCCAAGACGTCGAGTCGCTCCACCAAGCGTCGAGCCTCTAGCAGCCGGGACTCCGACGACCTAGTCGGCCCGTCATGCCTTCATGTTCGGTATGACAGCCCGTGTGGACCTCTTGTAGAGTCCACACTTCATCGGAAGCCTATTCAGCTTTTCCTTGATACAGGTTCGGTGGTTAACATTGTCCGTTCCACCCTCTTCCGTGACATTGGTCTCCATGCAGCCATGCTGACCGAGCCGTCTGCTATTCAGACATTGCGAGGCGTTTCAGGTAGCCCTCTCACGGTCCGTGGTTGTACAACCTTAGAATTTGCGATCCATGATCACAAGGAGAGTTTTTTTTCGGCCTGCACCGGCAATTTCCTGTTGTAAATGTCAGGTGACCGGAAGCCAGTTTCCCCTGGGTAACCTTGCTTGCTTGTTTACACCTTTGTGCCCTCCAGTATTGTCGTGTCGAGACGACACGCGGTAGGTGGCCGAGCGGATGTAAACAGCCTATCCAGAGGCTGTTTCAAACTGCGCGGCACTATGGTGCTGCCCTCTATAGGCCTATCAAGGTCGGGCTGGTCAGCCATGCTTCTCCCTCACTTACACGGCCTACCTCACTGAAGCAGCATCTCCCCCTACGTGCTGGCTCCCGGTCCCCTCACGCTCTGTCCCCGTGTACACCTACACCTTGCCATTAATAAACTGAGTCTAGTCATCGGCCGTATCTCTGCACCTACATCCCGTCATACCTCCCGTGAGTGCCTCCCAAATTGCGGAGCTCTTGTCGTCGCACCACGGGAAACCCTCGCCCGGGCCCAGGGTGGCCCGGGGCCCCCCCAGTAGTTCGGGGGAAGGGCGCGCCAGAAAAACCCCCAAAAAGATAGTCACCCTATCGGGTCGGGTGTATTCCGTCCCTGTCCGAAAAACGTTCGCCCCTGGGCAGCGCACGCATGCCCCCAACACGGAAAAGAGTGCCTCCGCTGGTGTTTCCCCACTCGAAGTACCTTCCAAGACGTCGAGGGCGCTCCACCAAGCGTCGGGGCCTCTGCAGCCCCGGGGCTCCGACGGCCTGAGTCGGCCCGTCATGCCTTCATGTTCGGTATGACAGCCCGTGTGGACCTCTTGTAGAGTCCACACTTCATCGGAAGCCTATTCAGCTTTTCCTTGATACAGGTTCGGTGGTTAACCTTGTCCGTTCCACCCTCTTCCGTGACATTGGTCTTTCCCTGCAGCCATGCTGACCCAGCCGTCTGCTATTCAGACATTGCGAGGC
>WNWK01024535.1:0-29612 GCA_009830355.1 Cherax destructor
TAGTAATAGTGCTAGTAGTAGTATTGGTGTTAGGTTTAGTAATGGTGTTAATAGTAGCTATGGCGCTAGTAGTAGAAATGGTGTTAGTAGTAGTAATGGTGTTAGTAGTAGTAATGGTGTTAGTAGTAGTAATGGTGTTAGTAGTAGTAATGGTGTTAGTAGTAGTAATGGTGTTAGTAGTAGTAATGGTGTTAGTAGTAGTAATGGTGTTAGTAGTAGTAATGGTGTTAGTAGTAGTAATGGTGTTAGTAGTAGTAATGGTGTTAGTAGTAGTAATTGGTGTTAGTAGTAGTAATGGTGTTAGTAGTAGTAATGGTGTTAGTAGTAGTAATGGTGTTAGTAGTAGTAATGGTGTTATTAAGGAAGAATGGTAGGTTGCCTTGGAGGACTAAGGAGTGGGCCTGGGCCAAGATATTATATCTCCAAGTTGTGTCATACGCCTTCTCAAGGTCGAAAAAGATAGTGATAACCGAGTGGTTATTAGCAAAGGCATTACAAATATACATATCCAAGCGCAGCAAGGGGTCAATGGCAGAACGGCCCTTACAGAAGCCATATTGACTAGGGAAGAGACTATTGGGCGTCTCTAAATACCACATCAAACGTCTATTAACTAGACGTTCCATCACCTTGCAAACTGCACTGGTGAGAGCGATGGGACGGTAGTGAGAGGTATCATGTCCCGTAGTACCTGGTTTGCAAAAAGGGAGAACAATAGCAGACTTTCACAGCTGGGGAAGAACTCCTTGCGACCATATAAGATTAAAAAGAGTCGTAAGAGGACAGGAAGAGCAGACTGATGTAAATGCTGTAGCATACGAATATGTATGCCGTCTGGCCCAGCTGCCGATGATCAGCAAGCAGAGAGTGTTGCCTCCAGTTCTTGAAGGGTAAAAGGCACATTATAAGATTCTTCTCTAAGAGAAGAAAAATCTAAAGGCTTTAACTCGCTGGCAGACTTAGAAGAAAGGAACGAGGGGCAGAGATGGAGCCCCTGAGAAATGCGGACTAGATGATTACCAATTTCAGTGGCAACGGCAAGAGGGTGTGCTATATCGACACCAGCAACCTGAAGAACAGGAGCCGGGTCGGGGGAGAATTTACCACTTAATTTCCTCACTTTCTTCCAGACTGCACTCATCGAGGAAGCCGAAGTGACAGTAGAAACGTAATCTCGCCAGCAAGTGTGTTTAGCATCACGTATGACACGGCGAGCAATAGCTCTCTTCTGCTTAAAATCAAGGAGTCTCTCTGTGGTTCTGTTATACCGATACCTGCCCCATGCAGCGTGTTTCAAACTCACTGCCCGAGCACAAGTAGGAGACCACCAAGGCACACACTTCTGAGGATGCTTGTCCGAGGTTTGGGGAATAGAATGTGAAGCCGCAGTGAAGATGGAGGACGAAAAGAGATGTAAAACCTCATCAATGGAGGATGAGGTAGGAACCTCATGAAAGGCAGTAAGATGTGTGTATAGGTCCCATTTTGCCTGGTCAAATTGCCAGCGTGGGCAATGAGGAGGTGGAGAAAACAAAGGGGACTTAAGGATGATTGGGAAATGATCGCTGTCATGTAAGTCCGGGAGGACAGACCAGGTGAAGTCAAGGACTAATAATAATAATAATAATAATAATAATACTTTATTGTGACATGGAACAATGATACATGGTAGACAAGATATATTTCTTAATGAGATGTACATGCCAAAAGCCCCTAATATGCTGTGCATTGAGGAAGAGCAGATGGAGAGATCGATACAGGAGAAAGAATGAGTTCGAGGATCAAAATGGGTAGGAGTACCCGTATTTAAAACATGGAGGGAAAGAGAAGCAAGAAATGCCTCCAACTGAATGCCACGGGAGTCACAGTGTGACCCTCCCCAGAGAAAATGGTGTGTGCTAAAATCGCCAAGTAATAGAAGGGGTGGCGGTAAAGAAGAAACCAGAAAATCAACATCTGGGATAGACAATGCCCGCGAAGGGGAGAGATATAAAGAACAGAGTGTATACCACTTATTCAAGTGGATATGGGCTGCGCTGTAATGTAAGGAAGAAGGAACATAGAGCTGATGGTATGGAACACTAGTGCGTATAAGAAGAGCACTTTCGTTAAAGGTTCCATCGGAAAAAAGGGTCCGATGAATATAACAAATCATAGCCTGAAAAGGGCCTGATAACAGTGGATTGTAATTTGGGTTCTTGCAAACAGACCCCAACAGGGGAAAACTGGGAGAGCAACACCTGAAGTTCACCCCGGTTACCCTTGAGGCCTCGGATATTCCACTGCAAATAAGCCATGATGTATGGAGAGAAAGATATAAGTGGAAGTGAGAGGAATCTATGGACTAGGGTTAGAAAAGTCCACATGTGGAAGCAGCGGAAGACCTGTAATCAGAGAAAGAGGAGGGCGTTGTGAAGGAAGGGGGGGTTGAGATGAAGAAGAGAGATGAGGAACCTCAGGTGGAGTAGTGTCCATCATCGGTCCAGTCTCTGAAATATATTCTGCAATAGCTTCCAGTGTTTCGGAAGTCAATGATGCAGAATGTGGGACTATATTAGAAATGGAAGAAGAGTGAGCAACTATTGGGGAGTCTATAGACTGTACTAAAGTAGAGGACGAGGAGATAGAGGAGATAACTGTCGTAGGGGTTTGGGAAGGGACAGGGGATGAAGGTAGTGTATGAGGAGGAGGAGGATGAACCTCCACACACGTTACAGAACTAGTTGGAGGCGAAGAACCTGGCAGTAGGGATTTTTTGCCGGGCTTATGAGAAGGGGGGCGCTGAGGTTTAGGTGAAGGACGAGGACGTGTAGACTCAGAATTGTGCGAGTGAGTAGAGGAAGGAGTGTGGACAGTATGGAAAGCCGAGGTAGGGACCTCGGAGCCAAGAATATCAAAAGGATTCGAGACAGGGGTGATTGAGGATGAGGCGACCACAGAGGAAGCCGTGGAAGTTGGGACCACAGAAGCGGGGCGACATTTAGCAATGCGAAAATAGGAAATGCGGGGAAGTCTCCCGTGAAGGCGTAGATGAGAGACGGCCATAGCATATGAGAAGCCTTCCGCCTCTTTGAGACAACGGATTTCCCGCTCATTCAGGTAAACCTGACAACGGAGAGAATATGATGGATGTGCCTCATGACAGTTAAGGCAAGAGGGAGGTAGAGTACAAGAAGAACTGGCATGGTCGTCAGCACCACAGACTGGGCATTCGGCCATGGACCTGCAATATTTTGCTAGATGACCAAAACGCCAGCAGTTTCTACACTGCTGCGGTTTAGGGGTCACCTTTCGAACTTGTAAACGTTGACCTGCAATGTAGACTGAAGGTGGAAGTTCTCGGCAGTCAAACGTTAAACGAGCTATATTGCGAGCTATATTGGAGGACAAAAGTGTCAACCTTAAGGATAGGGAGTTCTTGCAGCTCAAGCTGCTCTAAAATGTCATCACCACATGTCTGGAAATTCCGTTGGACAATGGTGTGGGGTAAAATGACAGAACCACAACAAGAATTGAGGGAATGATGTTTGTCAATAGTAACAGGAACATTATCTATGGTTGTAAGAAGAGAAAGATCGCGAGCTTGGCCAGCATTCTGGACCGTGATGATGCGAGTGCCGCTCTTGAGAGCGTTAAATGAGATATCTTTTCCAACATGGCGTAGCAGAGCCTTACCGATACTATGATCTGAAAGATAGGTACAGTGGTACCTCGAGTTACGATATTTTTTCGTTCGAGAATGCTGTTCAAGTGCCATTACCAAACGAATTTATCCCCATAAGGAATAATGTAAAATAGACTAGTCCTTTTACACCCCCAAAAATATACCTACAAAAGCATTTAAAAAAATAAACTTACATAAAAGGGCGATTTTGGGGACCATCGTAACTCGAGGTACCACTGTATTAGGAGAAGTCGGTCGTAGAGTAAAAAATTTTGTCCATCGAGTAGTGTGAAACAGTGTCTAAGGGGAGTGCGTGACGAGCTAGTCGTTTCTGAGACGAACGAGAAGGAAGTGTCGAATCGTCATGTAAGGATCGTGGTCGTTTGTGCGCGGGACCGGGGGTGGTCCGACGTGTGACGGGCGGGCAATTCGAAAATTGCTACACCATTAAGGGAGAAGCCGGAATCAAGGTCAGAGAATAGCGAAGGTCAGACGTATCGAAAGAGCCAGTCGGGTCCCTGGTACCTGAAGCAGGTGACGAACCGGCACCAGCAAGAAGTACAGGGGTATTAGAGTTGTCCAAAGAGTTGTCCATTAACGAGGTAGGGTCGGAACTAGGTGCGGTATCAAGGGGCCCAGGGGTAGTTTCACAGATTAGGGCATTCATGGTTGGGTTACTTCTTTCTTTTTGTTTTTAAGAAAAGAAAAAGAAAATAAAATAAAATAAAAAGAAAAAAAAGAATAAAAAAAGGGGGAACGTGGATGAATGAAAGGGGCGTAAATTTCCCTCCGCGCCCAAGAGGACCTCAACACCACAAGTAGTGCAGATGCTGCATGGAACCCAAGCCATACCCTACCCTTCATGCCAGTAAACCAGCAATCCGGGATAGCAACCTCACATCCACCGAGCCACCTCGGCGGACAAAAGAGAGGGCGGCCGGATATCCGCCACAAAGCATACCGCCTTCGACCACCACCCCTGGAATTCGAAAGGTGGCCTCCAGAGATACACCCGTCGCCCGAAAGATACCCAAGGCCACCCCCCGGGAGACCGGAGAGGGATCAGGACAACCCCAGGCGATCCAGATTCCACAGCAAACTACACCACCTCCAAGAACCTCAATGGAATGGGATTGGACCACGGTACTCTTCCTCCTACCTAGGAACTAGAATGCCTGTGAAGAGAAGCTCCCAGGGTAAAAATGAGAAGGAAATAAGGGAGGGATGAGAAGGAGGTGGAAAAGAAAAAGGGAGGATGGGGAAGATGGGAAAGGGGAGGGGGGATTAGGGGGTAATTAGGTTCGGTCTGAGGAAGAAGACCAAAAGGTCCAATTCCTCAAACAAAGAGCCTCTTCACCACAGCAAGGAGCCCCCCTCGAAGAGGTATGTACAGTGGAACCCCACCTAACGAACAAAATTCATTCCAGAAGCCTGCTCAAGTGCCATTACCGAACGAATTTACTTCCTTAAGAAATAATGTCACGTAGGTTAGTCTATTTCAGACCCCCAAAAATACACTTCTACAAGCCCTTACAATACAGTGGAACCCCGGCTTACGATGTTATCATCTTACGTTATTTTCGGTAACCGATATTTATAACGTAAGAAATTTGTTTGTGACTTACGATGTTTGCTTCGTTTACCGACATTCGTACCGGACCTGTCCGCTTGGCGCCCAGCTGAGCGCGCACTCCAGGGAGCGTCAGTGCTATTGTTTACAAGCGAGAGCGACCACCCACCCACACCCACGCATTCATACCAGTATATTGTCATTATTCCACTGCTGTTTTTAGTGCTTGCAACTGCTAAATAAGCTACCATGGGTCCAAGGAAAGATCCTAGTGCTAAGCCTGTGGCAAAGAGGAACAGAAATATATGTACGATAGAAGTGAAGAAGGAGATAATAGAAAAATATGAAAGTGGAGTGCGTATCAGTGAGCTAGCCAGGCTGTATGGTAAACCCTATTCTACCATCGCTACCATTGTGGATAAGAAATATTCAAGTAAAATCAAGGAAGCTGTTGTTGCAAAAGGTGCATCTGTGATCACAAAACAGAGACCACAAGTGCTGGAAAATGTGGAAAGGTTGTTGTTGGTGTGGATCAACGAGAAACAGTTAGCAGGAGATACTGTTTCGGAGGGAATAATATGTGAAAAGCAAGGCAGTTGCATGATGATCTCCTTAAGAAAATGCCTGCAACGAGTGCTGAAGTGAGCGAATTTAAAGCCAGCAGAGGCTGGTTTTACAAATTTAAGAATCGAAGTGGCATACATAGTGTTGTGAGGCATGGTGAGGGAGCCAGTTGTGACAAAAGTGCGGCTGAAAAATATGTTCCTGAATTCCAGGAGTACCTAGAGGCTGAACAATTCCTCCCCCAACAAGTGTTTAATTGTGATGAAACAGGCCTGTTTTGGAAGAAAATGCCCAACAGGACCTACATTACTCAGGAGGAAAAGGCACAGCCAGGACATAAGCCTATGAAAGACAGGCTAACTTTGATGCTGTGTGCCAATGCCAGTGGTGATTGCAAAGTGAAGCCTTTACTGGTGTATCTTTTGAAAATCCCGAGTGTTTGGCAGATGCGGTGTCAGCAAGTCTAACTTGTGTGTGATGTGGAAGTCTAACAAAAAGGCTTGGGTCACAAAGGACATTTTCTTAGATTGGTTCAATGAAGTGTTTGGCCCCAGTGTGAAGAAATATCTATTGGACAATAATTTGCCACTTAAGTGCCTCCTGATAATGGACAATGCTCCTTGTCATCCTCCAAACTTGGTAGAGAAAATTGTGGAGGAGTTTAAATTCATCAAAGTGAAGTTCTTGCCCCTAATACCACTCCTCTCCTCCAGCCCATGGACCAGCAGGTCATTTCCAACTTTAAAAACTCTATACCAAAGCAATGTTTCAAAAGTGCTTTGATGTGACCACAGACATGAACATAACCCTAAGAGAATTTTGGAAAAACATTTCCATATGCTGCATTGTGTACACCTTATAGGTAAGGCTTGGGAGGGAGTGACTACCAGGACTTTGAACTCTGCCTGGAGAAAATTGTGGCCAGACTGTGTCCTAGAGAGGGATTTTGAAGGTTTTGGGGCTGAGCCTCAGAACCCTGAGCCTGAGCCTGAGCCTGTTTTGGAAGAAATTGTGGAATTGGGCAAGTCTTTGGGGTTAGAGGTGAGTGGTGACGATGTGGAACAGTTGGTGGAGGAGCACAAGGAAGAGCTAACCACTGAAGATCTGCAAGAGCTTCAACAGCAACTGGAACAAGAGAGCAGAGGTCAGGACAATGGTTCAGAGGAGGAGGTGGAGGTGGAACAAAAATGGAAGAATGTGCCTTCTTCAAGGATTAGGGAGATCTGTGCCAAATGGAGTGATGTGCAAGCATTTATGGATGAATATCACCCTAACCATGCTGTTGCAGGCCGTGCTGGCAACCTGTACAATGACACAGTGGTGTGTCATTTCAGGGATGTGTTAAAGAATCGCCAGACACAGATCTCCCTGGACAAATTTGTTGTTAGAAAGAGGTCTAGTGACTCTCAAGCTGGTCCTAGTGGCATTCAAAGAAAAAGGGAAGTAACCCCAGAAAAGAACTTACCACCTGCAGTGTTAATGGAAGGGGATTCCCCTTCCAAACACTAGCATACTACTCCACCTTCTCCCCTCCTCCCGTCCTCCACACATCAACAACTCTTCAATAAATGTAAGTGACATGTTATTGTAAAATATTTGCATGTATTTATGTATTCTTTATTCAATTATGTATTATTTAATGTCCAAAAGTTCTAAAAAATATTTTATTTAACTACTTTTGGAAGTCTTGGACGGATTAAATTTATTTCCATTATTTCTTATGGGGAAAATTGATTCGTTTTACGATTGTTTCGCTTTAAAATATGCCCTCTCTGACGGATTAATATCGTAAGTCGGGGTACCACTGTATTATACTTACATAATTGTACGATTTCCGGGGTGTTCGTTAGGCGGGTGTCCACTGTACTTCCAACATCTCGACCTTTTTCTTTGTGCATAAGGTGGCATTCTCCTGGGAGATGGTTACTGTACATGACAATGATTAGTACTGACATACTTCTGCAAATCACAAACTGCAAAGTTCACTAGAATTTAGCCTAAGATCAAATTGTGAAAACAATAACACAGTACTCACCACAAAAGCAGTATGTATTATTACGATAAAAACTAAGCACTAAACCCACAAGGTTCATCATTAACGCAGCAAATGAGATGTTTTTATTCATGCTACAATATTAAACAACTGAAAAATACTTTTGGATTTTGCTCTTGGCAATATGAGATAAAAGAAATTTGCTAAATTTATGCAAGAGCATGACATTATTAAGATAAAGCAACTGTGCTCTCATGGTTAGGAGTTGCAGACTTATACTGTGCCCAAGGATGATCTGGAAGCTGTACCTTTGACTTTTTAAGCCAATTTTTGTACTCTAAAAGATACAACCTCATTTCTTCAACTTTCTTTCTGTTTTTCTCCTCAGCATTCTCATTTTCCTGCAATACAAAATATATAATTTTTTTATAAAGTATTACAAACAATTAATAACATGTATTGCTATGAGTGATTAATACAATATACAAAATACCTTTACAGTGCAGTATTTTCCTTCTAAATACAGCACTGAGAAAAATCATATGAGTTTCACAGTTTATGATCTATGCATCTCCTACCAAGGTAGGGTGACCCCTAAAAAAAAAAGTTAATACATTACCATCATTCCTTCAATCACTGTCTTGCTAGAAGTGTGTTGACATCACAATAAAGTACTGAGGGTGTCGAACCAGGTAAGAACCAGAAATAATGGATTTAAGTTGGATAAATTTAGATTTAGAAAGGATATAGGTAAGTACTGGTTTTTAAACAGAGTTGTGGATGCGTGGAATGGTCTTCCTATTAGGGTGATCGAGGCTACGACCTTGGGTAGCTTTAAAAAAAGATTGGACAAATATATGAGTGGGAGGGGCTGGGTTTGATTAGTGTCGTGGGAACGGGAGTAAATTCTTGGGTAGTTTTGAATAGGGGTGGTTTTGATAAGGACCTGTCTTGTATGGGCCAGTAGGCCTTCTGCAGTTTTCCTCCATTCTTATGTTCTTATGTTCACATAACCCTCTGAATTGCAACATCAACCCCTCCTCAAGTGCATGCACTACCCTTCCCACCCCCAGGGCTCAAGTTCAGCTAACCGATTTCCCTGAATCCCTTCATGTTACCTTGTTCACACTCCAACAGCACATCCATTAAAAACACTTGTCTCCTCTCTGATCTACTGATCTAACATATACATGAATTCCAGAGTTGAACTATATACGTATTAACATTACTATCTGAATAACCAACTTTTTGTAAAATTTTGGCCTATGTATAGCAAGTTCCATGGTGGTCAAATAACAAGGAATACCATTTGCACTTAACAAGGCATTACAAAAATGAGTACATTACTACAATACTTACGGTTTTTAGGACAAAATTGCGTGCGTTTGTCCTTGCTACTTCAAGAAGTTTGAGGAGATTATCATCTGGATCAATGTTTCTGTGGTTCATTTCCTTCAGTATTTCTAACGTGTAGAAATAATTTTTCTTCGTTAAACCATTCTTTATTAGAATTGTCATAATGTCCAGATTAGGTCTGAGGAATAAGGTATATATAAAGTAACATTGTTTTTCCATTATTTATAATTAGTACTGATTATTTTTAAAATATGCACAGATTTGCTTGTGAAAAATTATATTAAATATAATATGAAAACAGCTTTTTTTCCCTCACCCTTAACATTATTAAATTTTTAACACAAAATTTAATTACTGTATGACCCTTGTGGGTTTAGCACTTAGTTTTGATTATAATAATAATAATTACTACTAATGAATGGAGAATCTCATACCATATGAAATTTGAGCTAACAAAAAAAAAAAACAGAGCCAACACGTGCAATATTTTTGTAAACCCCTTAAACTGTACCCGACGTACTTCTTTTGATTATAATAATAATAATGTACCCGACGTACTAGTATGCAAGTGCTGTCTACATGTCCGACGTGCTAATATGCACAATTTTTCATACCTTCAAATCTGCCACCTGCCAATATTTTTGACCTTAGCAAAACTCTGAGTCTTTTACAATCTATTCATACACTTCATGATACTAAGAGTGTAATTCAACCACAAAGCACATTAAATATATTTAACCCAGGATAACCTAGTAAGGTCAAATGAAGAGAGATTTCTTTCCATGTTTTGAGGAGTATTATACTATGAAACAATTGTAATATTATAAGTACAGTGGGCCCCCAAGTTTCGTAAACCCCGGAAATCGTGCAATTATGTAAGTAGTATAATATTGAAAGTGCTTTTGTAAGTGTTTTTTTGGGGGTCTGAAATAGACTAACTTACGTGACATTATTTCTTAAGGACGTAAATTCGTTCGGTAATGGCACTTGAGCAGGCTTCTGGAATGAAGTTTTTACAAAACTCTGGGGTCCACTGTATTCCTTATACATTGCATCAGAGGACCAAAATATTAAAAAAAAAAAAAAAAAAAAAAAAAAATTTACTCTGTGAAAATATACCCAACAGGAAATGACTTATCCTCCTCACATTTGATCCAAGGAACTGGACCAATGCTCCAATTCCTGGAGTCAAGCTTAAATGCCTTCCATTCTTCCAGATTTGGTTGATATCTGCTTGGAGTATTGCAGTGTCTTCAATGATGGACACTGTCATGCAGATTTGGGTGTCATCTGCAAAGGAAGACATGGCACTGTGGCTGATATCCATGTCTATGTCTGAAATAAGGATGAGGAACAGGATGGGAGCGAGTACTGTGCCTTGAGGAACAGAGATTTTCACTGTAGCCGCCTCAGACTTTACTCTGTTGACTACTACTATTTATGTTCTACTTGTTAGGAAATTATAGATCCATCTACCAACTTTTGCTGTTATTCCTTTATCACGCATTTTGTGTGCTATCACACCATGGTCACACTTGTCAAAGGCTTTTGTAAAGTCTGTGTATATAACATCTGCATTCTGTTTGTTTTCTAGAGCATCCAGGACCTTGTTGTAGTGGTCCAGTAGTTGGGACAAACAGAAGTGACCTGCTCTAAACTCATGCTGCCCTGGGTTGTGTAATTGATGGTTATCTCGATGAGTGGCGATCTTGCTTCTTAGAACCCATTCAAAGATTTTTATGATATGGGACGTTAGCGCTATTGGTCTGTAGTTCTTTGCTATTGCTTTACTGCCGCCTTTGTGGAGTGGGGCTATGTCTGTTGTTTTTAGTAATTGCGGGACGACCCCAGTGTCCATGCTCCCTCTCCATAGGATGTTAAAAGCACGTGATAGGGGCTTCTTGCAGTTCTTGATGAACACTGAGTTCCATGAGTCAGGGCCTGGAGCGGAGTGCATGGGCATGTCATTTATCGCCTTTTCGAAGTCATGTGGCATCAGGGTAATGTCAGATAGGCTTGCGTCTACCAGGTTCTGTGGCACTCTCATAAAAAAAATTCATTTAGGTCTTCAACTTTCAGTCTGGTTAGCGGCTCGCTAAAAACTGAGTCATACTGGGACTTTAGTAACTCACTCATTTCCTTGCTGTCATCTGTGTAGGACCCATCTCGTTTTAGTAGGCGCCCAATACTGGATGTTGTTCTTGACTTTGTTTTGGCATAAGAAAAGAAATACTTTGGGTTTCTTTCAATTTCATTTATGGCTTTTAGTTCTTCCCGCGTTTCTTGAGTCCTGTAAGATTCCTTTAGTTTTAATTCAATGTTTGCTATTTCTCTGACCAGTGCCTTCGTATGTATTTCAGATATATTGGCCTCTTGTAGCCACTCTGTTATTATTTGCCTTCGCCTGTATAGGGAGCGCCTCTCTCTTTCTAGTTTACATCTTCTCCTCCTTTTCCTTAAGGGAATTTGCTTGAGCAAGCCTCAAGTGCCACAGAGTTAATTTGTTCTAGACATAGGTTAGGATCCGTGATGCTTAGGCTATCTTCCCAGTTTATATCATTTAGGACTTGGTTTACTTGGTCCCACCTTATATTTTTGTTACTGAAGTTGAAATTGGAGAAGGCTCCCTCGCGACTCATCACATTTTGTCGATCTGGGGCCCCCCTCATACATGTCTGGACCTCTATTATGTTGTGATCTGAGTATGTTGTTTTTGATATGATGACATTTCGTATCAGATCATCATTGTTAGTGAAGATGAGGTCCAGCATATTCTCCAATCTTGTAGGCTCTATTATTTGCTGGTTTAAGGTGAATTTGGTGCAGAGATTTAAAAGCTCGTGAGTGTGCGAGTTTTCATCTCAGCTGCCTCCTGGTGTTATCTCTGCTACCACATTATTTGCAATATTCCTCCATTTTAGGTGCCTTAGGTTGAAGTCCCCAGGAGCAAGATGTTGGGGGCAGGGGCTGGAAGGTTTTCCAGACAGTGGTCAATTTTCAGCTGATCCTGGAATTGTTGGGACATTGCATCCGGAGGCTTGTATACAACCACGATGACCAGGTTTTGATTCTCGATGTTTTCTGCTAAAACTTCAACTACATCATTTGAGGCATTTAGTAGTTCTGAGCATATAAGTGACTCTGTGATATACAGGCCAACCCCCCCTCCTTTTGCCTGTTTTCACTGTCACATCTGTATAGGTTGTAGCCAGGGATCCATATTTGATTGTCCAAGTGATCCTTTATGTGGGTCTCTGTGAAAGCCGCAAACATTGCATTTTTTCCTGGCACTAATACCTAGAGAATACCTGGAGGATACTTAGATGATACCTAGGTTATACCTGGATTATACCCAGAGAATACCTACAGTAAACCTAGAGTATACCAGGAGTATACCTAGAGTAAGCCTAAAGTATACCTAGAGTAAACATGGAGTATACTTGGAGTATACTCAGTAAACATGGAGTATACCAAGAGCCTACCTGGAGAATACCAAGACTATCCTTGGAGTATAGAGTATATCTAGAATATACCTGGAGAATACCTAGAGTATACCTGGTGTATACCTAGAGTAAATCTGGAGTATATTTGAAGTATACCTACAAAGAAAATATCTGGAGTATATCTAGAGGATACCTGGAATATACCTAGAGTATACCTGGGGTATACATTGAGAATGCCTGGAATATACCTGAAAGGTGTTCCAGGGGTCAACGGCCCCACCCCCCCAGGGCCTAGTCAGTGACCAGGCCTGGTGGTGGTGGATCAGGACCTGGTCAACCAGACTGTTACTGCCGGCCGCACCTAAACCAACGTACAAACATCAACTTTTTTTTTTATTAACACATCGGCCGATTCCCACCAAGGCAGGGTGGCCCGAAAAAGAAAAACTTTCATCATCATTCACTCCCTCACTGTCTTGTCAGCGGGGTGCTTTACACTACAGTTATAAAACTGCAACTTTAACACCCCTCCTTCAGAGTGCAGACACTGTACTTCCCATCTGCAGGACTCAAGTCCGGCCTGCCGGTTTCCTGAATCCCTTCATAAATGTTACTTTGCTCACACTCCAACAGCACGTCAAGTATTAAAAACCATTTGTGTCCATTCACTCCTATCAAATACGCTCACACATGCTTGCTGGAAGTCCAAGCCCCTCGCACACAAAACCTCCTTTACCCCCTCCCTCCAACCTTTCCTAGGCCGACCCCTACCCCGCCTTCCCTCCACTACAGATTTATACACTCTCGAAGTCATTCTGTCTTGTTCCATTCTCTCTACATGTCCGAACCACCTCAACAACCCCTCCTCAGCTCTCTGGATAATAGTTTTGGTAATCCCGCACCTCCTCCTAATTTCCAAACTCCAAATTCTCTGCATTATATTCACACCACACATTGACCTCAGACATGACATCTCCACTGCCTCCAGCCTTCTCCTCATTGCAACATTCATCACCCATGCTTCACATCCATATAAGAGTGTTGTTATAACTATACTCTCATACATTCCCCTCTTTACTTCCATGGACAAAGTTCTTTGTCTCCACAGACTCCGAAGTGCTCCACTCACCCCTTTCCCCTCATCAATTCTATGATTAACCTCATCCTTGATAGACCCATCTGCTGACATGTCCACTCCCAAATATCTGAATACATTCACATCCTCCATACTCTCTCCCTCCAATCTGATATCCAATCTTTCGTCCCCCACACTCACAACTGGCTCTTCCACACTCCTACAAGATGTTATTCCTCCTTGCCCTATACAAGAAATCACAGCTTCCCCTGTCTTCATCAACATTTAACAACTCCTCAAAATATTCCCTCCATCTTCCCTATACCTCTAACTCTCCATTTAATAACTCTCCTCTCCTATTTTTAACTGTCAAATCCCTTTGTTCCCTAGGCTTCCTCAACTTATTAATCTCACTCCAAAACTTTTTCTTATTTTCAACAAAATTTGTTGATAACATCTCACCCACTCTCTCATTTGCTCTCTTTTTACATTGCTTCACCACTCTCTTAACCTCTCTTTTTCTCTCCATATACTCTTCACTCCTTGCATCACTTCTACTTTGTAAAAACCTCTCATATGCTAACTTTTTCTCCCTTACTACTCTCTTTACATCATCATTCCACCAATCGCTATTCTTCCCTCCCGCACCCACTCGCCTGTAACCACAAACTTCTGCTGAACACTCTAACACTACATTTTTAAATCTACCTCATACATCTTCGACCCCATTGCCTACACTCTCACTAGCCCATCTATCCTCCAATAGTTGTTTATATCTTATCCTAACTGCCTCCTCTTTTAGTTTATAAACCTTCACCTCTCTCTTACTTACTGCTTCTATTTTCCTTGTATCCCATGTACCTTTTACTCCCACTGTAGCTATAACTAAAAAGTGATCTGATATATCTGTGGCCCCTCTATAAACATATACATCCTGAAATCTACTCAACAGTCTTTTATCTACCAATACGTAGTCCAACAAACTACTGTCAATATGCCCTACATCATATCTTGTATACTTATTTATCCTCTTTTTCTTAAAATATGTATTACCTATAACTAAACCCCTTTCTATACAAAGTTCAATAAAAGGGCTCCCATTATCATTTACACCTGGCACCCCAAACTTACCTACCACACCCTCTCTACATGTTTATCCTACTTTAGCATTTAGGTCCCCTACCACAATTACTCTCTCACTTGGTTCAAAAGTTCCTATACGTACATTTGCTTAACATCTCCCAAAATGTCTCTCTCTCCTCTACACTCCTCACTTCTCCAGGTGCATACACGCTTATTATGACCCACTTTTCGCATCCAACCCTTATTTTAATCCACATAATCCTTGAATTTACACATTTATATTCCCTCTTCTCCTTCCATAACTGATCTTTCAACATTATTGCTACCCCTTCCTTAGCTCTAACTCTCTCAGATACTCCTGACTTAATCCCATTTATTTCTCCCCACTGAAACTCGCCTACCCCCTTCAGCTTTGTTTCGCTTAGGGCCAGGACATCCAACTTCTTTTCATTCATAACATCAGCAATCATCTCTTTCTTATCATCCGCACTACATCTATGCACATTCAAACAACCCAGTTTTATAAAAATTTTCTTCTTTTCTTTTTTAGTAAATGTGTACAGGAGAAGGGGTTACTAGCCCATTGCTCCTGGCATTTTATATAAAAAGGAAAAAAAAATGAAGAAAAATAAGATTAAATAAAATGAAAAATAATAAAAAAAAGAATTTAAAAAAAAAAAAACATTAAATTTAAAAAAAAATTATATCCAAAAAAAAATGACCAAAAAAAATCAAACAAAAACCTGCGAATAAAGACTAAAATAAAAAATAATTCTTAACCCTTTCAGGGTTTTTGACATACTAGTACGGCTTATGCACCAGGGCATTTGACGTACATGTACAATGGTCCCTCGGTTTTAGCAGAAAATTCGTTCCAGAATGCTGCTCAAGTGCCAGTACCGAACGAATTTACTTCCTTAAGAAATAATGTCACGTAGGTTAGTCTATTTCACACCCCCAAAAATACACTTGCAAAAGCACTTACGAAAATACACTTACATAAATGTTCGTGTTTGGAGATGCACGAAAACTGAGGGACCACTGTATTAGTACGCCTCAATTCTAGCGTCTTCAAATCAAGCAGAAACAGCTGGTAGGCCTAGATGTGAGAGAATGGGTCTGTGCGGTGAGTGTGCACAGTATAAAAAAATCCTGCACCACACAGTGCATAATGAGGAAAAAAAAACTCACCGTGTTTTTTGGTTTAAAACAGCGACTTTGCAGTCTATTTTTGTATGGTATTTATGCTTGTATTCTCGTTTTCTTAGTCTCATTTGATAGAATGGATGATATTTTACAGACATAGAGATAATTTTGACTGGTTTCACGATGACAAGTAGTACCTTGAAACTGAGAGCAAAGTAGCAAAAATGTTCGATTTTTGCAGATGTTCAAGAGTAAACAAATCACGCCATGCATCCAATACACATCAACTGGGTAGTCTAATATTCTTGCACAAGTGCGCTGATATTATTTATACCATTTTTACAATGATGCAGTTGTATACATAACAGTAAATCTTCTATTTTTTTGTGGGAATAAAAATTCAAAATGGAAAGCAAAATTAATGTAAAAGGGGCCTGGAGACGTGACTAATGAACAGATAAAATGTTATTTGAGTGCCAGGAATGTCTGTCTCATTTATTCTGGACCCTATTTTGAAATTGGCACCTTTTGAAATTTGTGTGAAATTGGCCAAATTGCCAATTTCTGACCACCTTATTGGGTAGTTCAAATCGGTAAATTGGCAGTTTCTCGTACTCAATTGATAGAACAAATTGAATTCTAGCTTAATAGCTATAATTTTAGTACAGTGGACCCCCGAGTATCGTAATTAATCCGTTCCAGGAGCTAGTACTTAACACGAAGTTTACGAAATTCGAACCATTATTTCCCATAAGAAATAATGTAAATACAATTAATCCGTTCCACAAAAAAATATTCACATACTAAATTAAAAACAATATATATATATATATATATATATATATATATATATATATATATATATATATATATATATATATATATATATATATATATACATTTACTTACCTTTATTGAAGAGTTGCAGGCATCTGGAAGGTAGAGTTGCTGATAGGGGCAGGGTGTTAGTGGTTGGAAGGGAAATCCCCCTCCAAAAGGACTTCAGGTAACAAGTCCCTCTCTGGGGTTACTTCCCTTCTTGGTCTTTTAATGCCACTAGGACCAGCTTGAGAGTCACCAGACCCCTGCCTGGTAAAGTAACTGTCCAGAGTCCTCTGTTTCTGGCGACCCTTCAACACTTTCCTGAAGTGCGACATGGCTCTGTCACTGAAGTGGCTGCACAGAAGGCTCATTTCAGCTTGCTCAGGGTGGTGTCTTTCAACAAATGTCTGCAACTCATTCCACTTTGTACACATCTCCTTAAGCACTGAAGAGGGCACCTCCTTCTGTCTCTCACCCTCCTCCTTTGAAGCAATAACCTCAGCTGTGGTCTGTTGCTGTTCCAGATGAAGCTCTTGCAGCTCTTCAGTTGTTAGCTCTACCCTGTGGGCCTCCACCAACTCTTCCACATCCTCACCACTCACCTCCAGCCCCAGGCTGTTCCCCAATGCCACAATAGAGTCCACAACAGGCACAGGGTCGTCAGGGTCAAGGTCAGGGTCAGCCTCAAATCCTTCAAAATCCCTCTGTTGGACACAACCTGGCCACAATGGGCTCCAAGCAGAGTTCAAAGTCCTGGAAGTCACTCCCTCCCAAGCCTTACCTATAAGGCATATGCAATGCACAATGTTGAAGTGATCTTTCCAGAACTCTCTTAGGGTCAACTCAGTGTCCGAGGTCACTTCAAAGCACTTTTCAAACAGTGCTTTGGTGTACAGTTTCTTGAAGTTTTCAATGACCTGCTGGTCCATGGGCTGGAGGAGAGGAGTGGTGTTAGGAGGCAAGAACTTCACTCTGATGAAATTAAACTTGTCAGACAAACACTCTTGCAAGTTGTGAGGGTGAGCAGGAGCATTGTCCAGTATCAGGAGGCACTTGAGTGGCAATTTCTTTTCCAAGAGGTATTTCTTCACAGTAGGGCCAAACACTCCAGTCACCCATTCCTTGAAAATCTCCGTAGTGACCCATGCCTTGGTGTTAGCCTTCCAATGCACACACAAATTATTCTTGTCAACACTGTGATTCTTGAAGGGTCTGGGATTTTCATAATGATACACCAGTAAAGGCTTCACTTTAAAATCACCACTGGCATTGGCACACATCATAAGAGTTAGCCTGTCTTTCATAGGCTTGTGTCCTGGCTGTGCCTTTTCCTCCTGAGTAATGTAGGTCCTGTTGGGCATTTTCTTCCAAAACAGGCCTGTTTCATCACAGTTAAACACTCGTTGGGGGAGGAATTGTTCAGCCTCTACGAACCCCTGGAATTCTTGCACAAATTTTTCAGCTGCACGTTTGTCTGAACTGGCTGCCTCACCATGTCTCGCAACACTGTGTATGCCACTACGTTTCTTAAACCTTTCAAACCAGCCTTTGCTGTCCTTAAAATCACTTGCCTCACCACTGGTTGCAGGCATTGTCTTGACAAGATCTGCGTGCAACTTCCTTGCCTTTTCACAAATTATCGCCATGGAAATACTATCACCCGCTCTCTGTTTTTCATGGATCCACACCAACAACAACTTCTCAACCTCATCCACTGTTTTTGATCTATTTTTCGTTAACATATCAACCCCTTTTGCAACATTAGCTTCCTTGATCTCATTTCTCTTTGCCAGGATAGAGCTGATAGTAGATGGGGTTTTGTTGTACATCCTGGCAAGATCACTCAGACGTACGCCACTCTCATATTTTTCTATAATCTCTTTCTTCAGTTCGATGGTGTTCCTCACTTTCTTTACCACAGGGGTGCCACTAGGAAGCTTCTTTGGACCCATGGTGACTTATTTCACAGTGACAATCACTAAACCACCAAAAAAAACACCAAATGTAGTGTGAATGTTTGAAAGAGCGCGCTAGGTAATGTTCTCTCAATGGTAAACAACGCTTCACTGGCGGCGTCCTGCGTCCCGTGCAGGCGCGGAGCAGGCAGACAGGTCTAATACGTTACGAAACACGAGCCATTTTACGATTCTCGAAATCGAAAAAAGCTTACGAAACACGATGTTTACGAAATAAGAACCTTACGAAACTCGGGGGTCCACTGTAGACTGAAACATATGAATTTGCCGAAAATAGGGCTCAAAGTGGGCGAAATCGCTGATGCATAAATGTCATCGATACTGCTATCTTTGCGAAAGCATAATTCCGTTAGATTTCGATCAAATTTCATAATTTTGGTGTTGTTATGATCGGAAAAAGATTCTCTATCATTTCATAAGAAAAAAATTTTTTTTTTCCCAAAACAGGTAATGAATAAAAATTAAAAGCCAAAAAAGTTTTCATGAACAAAAATAAAAAAATCATCCATGTACATAAAAAAAATTTCATGAACAAGAAAAAACATTCATAAGTACAAATAAAAAAATAAAAAAGGTTAATTAACAAGTAAAAATATATAAAAATTATTGACGAGAATGAAAAAAAATCGCTGATAAACAATAAATAACAACAACAACACAATACAGTGGACCCCTGAGTATCGTAAAACTTCATTCCAGAAGCCTGCTCAAGTGCCATTACCGAACTGATTTACTCCCTTAAGAAAAAAAGTCAAGTAGGTTAGTCCATTTCAGACCCTCAAAAATACACTTACAAAAGCACTTACAATATTATACTTACATAATTGTATGACTTCCGTGGTGTACGTAACTCGGGGTCCACTGTACAACCTCTCCTCACTTAACGATGGAGTTCCGTTCTTAAGACAACATCGGTAAACGAATTTGACACTAAGTAAGGAGCATACCGTAATGGTAGTGGGTTTGTGTCCGCCATCTTTGATGTTGTTTTAATGTCACCTTTGCACCATTTATAAGATTTCTGGTATACTTTTAAATGTTTATACAGTAGTGTACTGTACAGTGGACCCCGGTTAACGAAAAACTTCATCCCAGAATCCTGCTCAAGTGCCATTACTGAACGAATTTACTTTTTAAGAAATAATGTCATGTAGGTTAGTCTATTTCAGACCCCAAAATACACTTCAAAGCACTTACAATATATACTTACATAATTGTACGATTTCCGGGTGTCGTTAGCCGGGGTCCACTGTACAGTGGTCCCCCGAGTTACGTACACCCCGTAAATCGTACAATTATGTAAGTATAATATTGTAAGTGCTTGTGGAAGTGTATGTTTGGGGGTCGGAAATAGACTAACCTACGTGACATTTTTCCTCAAGGGAGTAAATTTGTTCGGTAATGGCGCTTGAGCAGGCTTCTGGAGTGAAGTTTTACAATACTCGGGGACCACTGTATACTGTAATAAACAGACTAAGAGGAAATCAGCTCTAATATACATTATTTAGGTATGCATACTGGTCAGAGAGCCCGTCGTAAGTCTGAGTCCTCGGTAAACGAGTACGTTGCTAAGTAAGGAGAGGCTGTACTTTCAAAAAATAAAAAAAATACATATAAAAATAAAAGGATACCTGTGGTATACCTGGGGAATACCTAATGTATACCTGGAGTATACCTGTGGTATATCTGGACTATCCCTGGGGTGTACCTCAATAACTGGAGTATACAATTAGTATATTTAAAGGATACCTGGAAGATACCTAGAGCATACCAGGAATATACCTGCACTATACCTAGAGCATACCTGGATTAAACCTGGAGAATACCTAGAATATATCAGGCGTATACCTGGAATATACCTCGAGGATACCTACATTATACCTGGAGTATTCCTACAATATTCCTGGAGCATACCTTAGGAATATTTGAAGTATGCCTAGAGGATACCTGGAGTATACCTAGAGTATGCCTGGAGTATACCTACCTGGAGTTTAAATATTTAAATATTTTTCATTTTATTTAATCTTGTTTTTCTTCCTTTTTTTCTCTTTTATATATTTTTTATTTTATTAAAAAGTTGGTTGATGTTTGTACGTTGGTTTAGGTGCGGCCGGCAGTAACAGTCTGGTTGACCAGGTCCTGATCCACCACCACCAGGCCTGGTCACGGACCAGGCCCTGGGGGGGGTGGGGCCATTAACCACTGGAACATCCTTCAGGTATACTCTAGGTATACTCCAGGTATTCTCAATGTATACCCCAGGTATACTCGAGATATATTCCAGGTATCCTCCAGATATACTCCAGGTATATTCCAGATATTTTCTTGGTATAGTGTAGGTATACTTCAGATATACTCCAGATTTACACTAGGTATACTCCAGGTGATGAGGGTATCAAACGATTTAAATAAAGTAAAATTGGATATCACATTGGAGAGGGATTATGGAAGAAGTAAATGTTTTCAGATATTTGGGAGTTGACGTGTCAGCAGATGGGTTTATGAAGGATGAGGTTAACCATAGAATTGATGAAGGAAAAAAGGTGAGTGGTGCGTTGAGGTATCTGTGGAGACAAAAAACGTTATCCATGGAGGCAAAGAAGGGAATGTATGAAAGTATAGTGGTACCAACACTCTTATATGGGTGTGAAGCATGGGTTGCAAATGCTGCAGCGAGGAGGAGGCTGGAGGCAGTGGAGATGTCCTGTTTAAAGGCAATGTGTGGTGTAAATATTATGCAGAAAATTCGGAATGTGGAAATTAGGAGAAGGTGTGGAGTTACTAAAAGTATTTGTCAGAGGGCTGAAGAGGGGTTGTTGAGGTGGTTTGGTCATTTAGAGAGAATGGATCAAAGTAGAATGACTTGGAGAGCGTATAAATCTGTAGGGGAAGGAAGGCGGGGTAGGGGTCGTCCTAGAAAAGGTTGGAGGGAGGGGGTAAAGGAGGTTTTGTGGGCGAGGGGCTTGGACTTCCATCAAGCATGTGTGAGCGTGTTAGATAGGAGTGAATGGAGACAAATGGTTTTTGGGACATGACGATCTGTTGGAGTGTGAGCAGGGTAACATTTTGTGAAGGGATTCAGGGAAACCAGTTAATTGATTTAGTTGGACTTGAGTCCTGGAAATGGGCAGTACAATGCCTGTACTTTAAAGAAGGGGTCTGGGATAGTGACAGCTGGGAGGGGCTATTCTCAGCTGTCGTATCTGAGCGCCTCTGCAAAGACAGTGATTATGTATGAGTGTGGTGAAAGTGTTGAATGATGATGAATGTATTTTCTTTTCTAGGATTTTCTTTCTTTTTGGGTCACCCTGCCTCGGTGGGAGACGACCGACTTGTTGAAAAAAAAAAATACTCCAGGTATAATCTAGGTATACTCCAGGTATAATCTAGGTATACTCCAGGTATACTCTATACTCCAAGGATACTCTGGGTATTCTCTAGGTATACTCCATGTTTACTGAGTATACTCCAGGTATACTCTAGGTATACTCTAGGTATTCTCCAGGTATGCTCTTGGTATACTCCATGTTTACTGAGTATACTCCAGGTATACTGTAGGTATACTCCAGGTTTACTCTAGGTATACTTTAGGCTTACTCAAGGTATACTCCTGGTATACTACAGGTTTACTGTAGGTATTCTCTAGGTATGATCCAGGTATAACCTAGGTATCATCTAGGTATCCTCAGGTATTCTCTAGGTATTAGTGCCAGGAAAAAAAGACCCCCCAAATACCACCAATCCAACGACATTCATCTTTGCAAATACAGTGGAACCCCGGTTAACGAACACCCCGGAAATCGTGCAATTATGTAAGTATAATATTGTAAGTGCTTGTGAAAGTGTATTTTTGGGGGTCTGAAATAGACTAACCTAAATGACATTTTTTTCTTAAGGAAGTAAATTCGTTTGGTAATGGCACTTCAGCAGGCTTCTGTAATGAATTTTTTTTGTTAACCGGGGTTCCACTGTATACAGGGTCTAAAGCCAGCAACAAACAACAAGATACAGTGGTACCTCGGTTTACGATTTTAATCCGTCAGAGAGGGCATATTTTAAGGCGAAACAATCGTAAAACGAATCAATTTTCCCCATAAGAAATAATGGAAATAAATTTAATCCGTCCAAGACTTCCAAAAGTAGTTAAATAAAATATTTTTTAGAACTTTTGGACATTAAATAATACACAATTTAATAAAGAATACATAAATACATGCAAATATTGTACAATAACATGTCACTTACATTTATTGAAGAGTTGTTGATGTGTGGAGGACGGGAGGAGGGGAGAAGGTGGAGTAGTATGCTAGTGTTTGGAAGGGGAATCCCCTTCCATTAACACTGCAGGTGGTAAGTTCTTTTCTGGGGTTACTTCCCTTTTTCTTTGAATGCCACTAGGACCAGCTTGAGAGTCACTAGACCTCTTTCTAACAACAAATTTGTCCAGGGAGATCTGTGTCTGGCGATTCTTTAACACATCCCTGAAATGACACACCACTGTGTCATTGTACAGGTTGCCAGCACGGCCTGCAACAGCATGGTTAGGGTGATATTCATCCATAAATGCTTGCACATCACTCCATTTGGCACAGATCTCCCTAATCCTTGAAGAAGGCACATTCTTCCATTTTTGTTCCACCTCCACCTCCTCCTCTGAACCATTGTCCTGACCTCTGCTCTCTTGTTCCAGTTGCTGTTGAAGCTCTTGCAGATCTTCAGTGGTTAGCTCTTCCTTGTGCTCCTCCACCAACTGTTCCACATCGTCACCACTCACCTCTAACCCCAAAGACTTGCCCAATTCCACAATTTCTTCCAAAACAGGCTCAGGCTCAGGCTCAGGCTCAGGGTTCTGAGGCTCAGCCCCAAAACCTTCAAAATCCCTCCCTAGGACACAGTCTGGCCACAATTTTCTCCAGGCAGAGTTCAAAGTCCTGGTAGTCACTCCCTCCCAAGCCTTACCTATAAGGTGTACACAATGCAGCATATGGAAATGGTTTTTCCAAAATTCTCTTAGGGTTATGTTCATGTCTGGGTCACATCAAAGCACTTTTGAAACATTGCTTTGGTATAGAGTTTTTTAAAGTTGGAAATGACCTGCTGGTCCATGGGCTGGAGGAGAGGAGTGGTATTAGGGGCAAGAACTTCACTTTGATGAATTTAAACTCCTCCACAATTTTCTCTACCAAGTTTGGAGGATGACAAGGAGCATTGTCCATTATCAGGAGGCACTTAAGTGGCAAATTATTGTCCAATAGATATTTCTTCACACTGGGGCCAAACACTTCATTGAACCAATCTAAGAAAATGTCCTTTGTGACCCAAGCCTTTTGTTAGACTTCCACATCACACACAAGTTAGACTTGCTGACACCGCATCTGCCAAACACTCGGGATTTTCAAAAAGATACACTAGTAAAGGCTTCACTTTGCAATCACCACTTGCATTGGCACAAAGCATCAACGTTAGCCTGTCTTTCATAGGCTTATGTCCTGGCTGTGCCTTTTCCTCCTGAGTAATGTAGGTCCTGTTGGGCATTTTCTTCCAAAACAGGCCTGTTTCATCACAATTAAACACTTGTTGGGGAGGAATTGTTCAGCCTCTAGGTACTCCTGGAATTCAGGAACATATTTTTCAGCCGCACTTTTGTCAGAACTGGCTCCCTCACCATGCCTCACAACACTATGTATGCCACTTCGATTCTTAAATTTGTAAAACCAGCCTCTGCTGGCTTTAAATTCGCTCACTTCAGCACTCGTTGCAGGCATTTTCTTAAGGAGATCATCATGCAACTGCCTTGCTTTTTCACATATTATTCCCTCCGAAACAGTATCTCCTGCTAACTGTTTCTCGTTGATCCACACCAACAACAACCTTTCCACATTTTCCACCACTTGTGGTCTCTGTTTTGTGATCACAGATGCACCTTTTGCAACAACAGCTTCCTTGATTTTACTTGAATATTTCTTATCCACAATGGTAGCGATGGTAGAATAGGGTTTACCATACAGCCTGGCTAGCTCACTGATACGCACTCCACTTTCATATTTTTCTATTATCTCCTTCTTCACTTCTATCGTACATATATTTCTGTTCCTCTTTGCCACAGGCTTAGCACTAGGATCTTTCCTTGGACCCATGGTAGCTTATTTAGCAGTTGCAAGCACTAAAAACAGCAGTGGAATAATGACAATATACTGGTATGAATGCGTGGGTGTGGGTGGGTGGTCGCTCTCGCTTGTAAACAATAGCACTGACGCTCCCTGGAGTGCGCGCTCAGCTGGGCACCAAGCGGACAGGTCCGGTACGAATGTCGGTAAACGAAGCAAACATCGTAAACCACAAACAAATTTCTTACGTTATAAATATCGGTTACCGAAAATAACGTAAGGTGATAACATCGTAAACCGGGGTTCCACTGTACCTACATCCGTGGACTGCTTACAGAGTCAAATGCAACGTTTGCGGCTTTCACAGAGACCCACATAAAGGATCACTTGGACAAAGAAATATGGATCCCTGGCTACAACCTATACAGATGTGACAGAGTGAACAGGCAAAAGGGGGGTTTGCCTGTACAGTGGTCCCTCGGTTTTCGTGGATCTCCAAACTCGAACATTTATGTAAGTATTTTCGTAAGTGCTGTTGCAAGTGTATTTTTGGGGGTCTGAAATAGACTAACCTACGTGACATTATTCCTTAAGGAAGTAAATTCGTTCAGTAATGGCACTTGAGCAGCATTCTGGAACGAATTTTCGGCGAAAACCGAGGGACCACTGTACGTCAAATGCCCTGGTGCATAAGCCGTACTAGTATGTCAAAAAACCTGAAAGGGTTAAGAATTATATTTTATTTTAGTCTTTATTCGCAGGTTTTTGTTTGATTTTTTTGGTCATTTTTTTTTATATAATTTTTTTTTAAATTTAATGCTTTTTTTTAAATTCTTTTTTATTTATTTTTCATTTTATTTAATCTTATTTTTCTTCATTTTTTTTCTCTTTTATATATTTATTTTTATTAAAAAGTTAGTTGATGTTCGTACGTTGGTTTAGGTGCTGCCGGCAGTAACAGTCTGGTTGACCAGGTCCTGATCCACCACCACCACCAGGCCTGGTCACTGACCAGGCCCCGGGGGGGTGGGGCCGTTGACCCCTGGAACACCCTTCAGGTATACTCAAGGTATATTCCAGGTATCCTCTAGATATACTCTATACTCCAAGGATACTCTTGGTATTCTCTAGGAAAACTCCATGTTTACTCTATGTATACTCTAGGTATTCTCCAGGTATGCTCTTCGTATACTCCACGTTTACTGAGTATACTCCAGGTTTACTCTAGGTATACTTTACGTTTACTCTAGGCATACTTTAGGCTTACTCTAAGTATACTCCTGGTATACTCCAGGTTTACTGTAGGTATTCTCTGGGTATAATCCAGGTATAACCTAGGTATCATCTAGGTATCCTCCAGGTATTCTCTAGGTATTAGTGCCAGGAAAAAAAGACCCCCCAAATACCACCAATCCAACGACATTCATCTTTGCAAATATACAGGGTCTAAAGCCAGCAACAAACAACAAGATACCTACATCCGTGGACTGCTTACAGAGTCAAATGCAATGTTTGCGGCTTTCACAGAGACCCACATAAAGGATCACTTGGACAATCAAATATGGATCCCTGGCTACAACCTGTACAGATGTGACAGAGTGAACAGGCAAAAGGGGGTAGGGGGGGGGTTAGCCTGTATATCACAGAGTCACTTTTATGCTTAGAACTACTAAATGCCTCAAATGATGTAGTTGAAGTTTTAGCAGTAAAGATCGTGAATCAAAACCTGGTCATCGTGGTTGTATACAAGCCTCCGGATGCAACGTCCCAACAATTCCAGGAACAGCTTCTGAAAATTGACCAGTCTGGAAAACCTTCCAGCCCCTGCCCCCAACATCTTGCTCCTGGGGGAATCAACCTAAGGCACCTAAAATGGAGGAATATTGCAAATAATGTGGTAGCAGAGATAACACCAGGAGGCAGCTCAGATGAAAACTCGCACACACACGAGCTTTTAAATCTCTGCACCAAATTTACCTTAAACCAGCAAATAATAGAGCCTACAAGATTGGAGAATACGCTGGACCTCATCTTCACTAACAATGATGATCTGATACGAAATGTCATTATATCAAAAACGATATACAGTGGACCCTCGCCATTCAAATTTAATCCGTTCCAGGAGCTTGTTCTTAACGTGAAATGTTCGAAAGGCGATTTAATTTTTCCCATAAGAAATAATGGAAATACAATTAATCCGTTCCAGAAATCCAAAAATATATAAAAAATAATATATTTTAATAAAATTAAGCTTCTACATAGACAAAAACATTAAATACTACAGTGCTGTACTACTAAAAGTATTAGTAAATAAATGCAAGTCTTTTTACTTACCATTATTGAAGATTGTTGATAGCATCTGGAAGAGAGGGAGGAGGAGTGAGGGAGGAGGGGTTAGTGTTTGGAAGGGAATCCCTTCCAGAAGGACTTCAGGTACCAAAGCCCTATCTGGGGTTACTTCTTTCTTTGTCTTTTAATCCCACTAGGACCAGCTTGGGAGTCACTGGACACTTTAACAAAATAACTGTCCACAGTCCTCTGTTTCTGGCGCCTTTTCAACATGTTCCTGAAGAAGGACATTGTTTGGTCACTGAACATGCTGCTGTTATGGCTTGTTTGAGCTTGCTCAGGTTGGTATTTTTCAACAAAACATTGCAATCTATTCCACATTGTACACATCTCCTTAATCTCTGAAGAAGGCACCTTCTTCAGCCCCTCTTCCTACTCCTTCTCCCGTGAATCAATAGCCTCAAATCTGGTCTGATGCTCTTCCATTTCCAGCTCTTGCAGCTCTTGAGTTGTTAGCTCTACCCTGTGGCCCTGCACTAACTCTTCCACATCATCGCCACTCACCTCCAACCCCATGGACTTGCCCAATTCCACAATACAGTCCACAACAGGCACAGGGTCGGCAGGGTCAGGGTCAGCCTCAAACCCTTCAAAATCCCTCTGTTGGACACAACCTGGCCACAATGGTCTCCAAGCAGAGTTCAAAGTCCTTGAAGTCACTCCCTCCCAAGCCTTGCCTATAAGGCTTATGCAGCTGTAGATATTGAAATGATTCTTCCAGAACTCTCTAAGGGTCAATTCACTGTCCGAGGTCATTTCAAAGCACTTTTCAAACACTGCTTTTGTGTAGAGTTTTTTGAAGTTACAGATGACCTGCTGGTCCATGGGCTGGAGGAGAGGAGTGGTGTTAGGAGACAAGAACTTTAGTTTTATAAATTTGAAGTCTTCACACAGTAGGTCTTCCATGTTTTGAGGATGTGACGGAGCATTGTCCAGCAACAGGAGGCACTTTTTGTCCAAACCCTTTTCCTGTAGGTATTTTCTCACACTGGGGCCAAACACTTCATGGATCCAGTCACTGAAAAGGTGCTTTGTGACCCATGCATTCTGACTAGCTCTCCACAAGACACACAATCTACTTTTGACGACATTGTGTCTCTTGAACACTCTGGGATTTTTTGAGTGATACACTAGTAAAGGCTTTAATTTAAAATCCCCACAAGCATTACTACACATCATGAGAGTTAGCCTGTCTTTCATAGGCTTGTGTCCTGGCAGTGCCTTTTCTTCCTGAGTAATGTAGGTCTTGTTGGGCATTTTCTTCCAAAACAGGCCTGTTTCGTCACAATTGAACACTTGTTCAGGCTTCAATTTTTCAGTCTTTATGTAGTCCTGAAACTCGTTTATGAATTTTTCAGCTGCATGTTTGTCTGAACTGGCAGCCTCACCATGCCTTACCACATTATGTATGCCAATACGATATTTGAATCTCTCAAACCAGCCTTTGCTGGCTTTAAATTCACTACCATTACAATCAGCACTGGTTGCAGGCATTTTCTTTAAAAGATCGGCATGCAAGTTTCTTGCCTTTTCACAAATAATTGACTCAGACACACTATCACCCGCTAACTCTTTATCCTTGATCCACACCAGCAACAACTTTCAATCTCTTCGAATTTGTGGTCTGTTTTTGGCTCGCACAGTAACACCTTTTGCAAATCAGCTTGCTTAATTTCTTCCTTCTTGCAGGGGTAGAAGCGATAGTTTACCTGTTTTTGCCATATCCTGGCATGATCACAAACCCCACACCACCTCGATTTTTGTATTATTTCCTTCTTCATTTCTACGGTGTTTTACTTTTTTCAGCCCAGGGGGACCATTAGGGAAATTTCTTGGGACCCATGGTAGCTTATTTTACAGTCGCACTTAATGAACAAACCCAAAAAAAATTTTAATTAAGTGTGAAATGTCTGAGAAGCGTGCAGGGTATTGTTCTCTCGAGTGTAAACAACCCCGACTGGGTCTCCCCGCCTGCGCTGTGGGCACCCCAAACGCCGGGGCCCACAGGTCACGAACTATTACGATTCAGGCCATTGATTGCTTTGTATTAGTGCTTCCGAATAATCAGGGAAAGGATATAATGCCCCAATACTTTCCCGGTTTTTTTGTCAAATAATAAGTGTAACATTACTTTGTAAAATAAATTAATATTTAAAAACCTTCCCGTTAGTTTCACTAATATAATATATATCTTATGCCTTACTTTAGTTCTTAATATAGTTGTAACTAAATAACACTCTTCACTAAATTAATATACACTGGGTTGTTTCCGGCGGAGCGAGACCAATTTCAGAGTCTCTTAATTGTAGCACACGTAGAGTTGTCAGCTTGGGGTTAGAGACCAATTTCAAAGTCTCTTAATGCGAGCACACGGGTTTCAGCTTGGAGTTAGAGACCATTCAAAGTCTCTTTAAAGTCGTAGCACACGGGGTTGCCCGCTTGGAGTTAGAGACCAATTTTAAAA